>JANJGN010000037.1:13293929-13298929 GCA_026770705.1 Isurus oxyrinchus | reverse complement strand
TTGAATTTAATTCGGCCAGCTGTACAGTATTGAATTTAATTCGGACAGCTGTACTGTATTGAATTGAATTCAGACAGCTGTACTGTATTGAACTGAATTCAGACAGCTGTACAGTATTGAATTTAATTCGGACAGCTGTACTGTATTGAATTAAATTCAGACAGCTGTACTGTATTGAATTTAATTCGGACAGCTGTACTGTATTGAATTGAATTCAGACAGCTGTACAGTATTGAATTTAATTCAGACAGTTGTACGGTATCAGACTTAATTCAGACAGCTGTACGGTATCGAATTGAATTCAGACAGCTGTATGGCACTGTGTTGAATTCAGGCAGCTGTACTGTACTGAGTTGAATTCAGACAGCTGTACGGTATTGAGTTGAATTCAGACAGTTGTACGGTATTGAGTTGAATTCAGACAGTTGTACCGTATTGAATTGAATTCAGACAGTGTACCGTATTGAGTTGAATTCAGACAGCTGTATGGTACTGAGTTGAATTCAGACAGCTGTACTGTATTGAGTTGAATTCAGACAGCTGTACAGTATTGAATTTAATTCGGACACCTGTACTGAATTGAATTTAATTCGGACAGCTGTACTGTATTGAATTGAATTCAGACAGCTGTACTGTATTGAATTGAATTCAGACAGCTGTACAGTATTGAATTGAATTCAGACAGCCGTACAGTATTGAATTGAATTCAGACAGCTGTACAGTATTGAATTTAATTCGGACAGCTGTACTGTATTGAATTTAATTCGGACAGATGTACTGAATTGAATTTAATTCGGACAGCTGTACTGTATTGAATTGAATTCAGACAGCTGTACTGTATTGAATTGAATTCAGACAGCTGTACAGTATTGAACTGAATTCAGACAGCTGTACAGTATTGAATTGAATTCAGACAGCTGTACAGTATTGAATTTAATTCAGACAGCTGTACAGTATTGAATTTAATTCAGACAGCTGTACTGTATTGAATTGAATTCAGACAGCTGTACTGTATTGAATTGAATTCAGACAGCTGTACAGTATTGAATTTAATTCGGACAGCTGTACTGTATTGAATTAAATTCGGACAGCTGTACTGTATTGAATTGAATTCAGACAGCTGTACAGTATTGAATTTAATTCAGACAGTTGTACGGTATCAGACTTAATTCAGACAGCTGTACGGTATCGAATTGAATTCAGACAGCTGTATGGCACTGTGTTGAATTCAGGCAGCTGTACGGTATTGAGTTGAATTCAGACAGCTGTACGGTATTGAGTTGAATTCAGACAGTTGTACGGCATTGAGTTGAATTCAGACAGTTGTACTGTATTGAATTGAATTCAGCCAGTGTACCGTATTGAGTTGAATTCAGACAGCTGTATGGTACTGAGTTGAATTCAGACAGCTGTACGGTACTGAGTTGAATTCAGACAGCTGTACTGTATTGAATTGAATTCAGACAGCTGTACTGTATTGAATTGAATTCAGCCAGCTGTACAGTATTGAATTGAATTCAGACAGCTGTACTGTACTGAATTGAATTCAGACAGCTGTACTGTATTGAATTGAATTCAGACAGCTGTACAGTATTGAATTTAATTCGGACAGCTGTACTGTATCGAATTTAATTCGGACAGCTGTACTGTATCGAATTTAATTCGGACAGCTGTACTGTATCGAATTGAATTCAGACAGCTGTACTGTATTGAATTGAATTCAGACAGCTGTACAGTATTGAATTTAATTCGGACAGCTGTACTATATTGAATTAAATTCAGACAGCTGTACTGTATTGAATTTAATTCGGACAGCTGTACTGTATTGAATTGAATTCGGACAGCTGTACTGTATTGAATTGAATTCGGACAGCTGTACTGTATTGAATTGAATTCAGACAGCTGTACAGTATTGAATTTAATTCAGACAGCTGTACTGTATTGAATTGAATTCAGACAGCTGTACAGTATTGAATTTAATTCGGACAGTTGTACTGTATTGAATTTAATTCGGACAGCTGTACTGAATTGAATTTAATTCAGACAGCTGTACTGTATTGAATTGAATTCAGACAGCTGTACTGTATTGAATTGAATTCAGACAGCTGTACAGTATTGAATTGAATTCAGACAGCTGTACAGTATTGAATTTAATTCAGACAGCTGTACTGTATTGAATTTAATTCAGACAGCTGTACTGAATTGAATTTAATTCGGACAGCTGTACTGTATTGAATTTAATTCGGACAGCTGTACAGTATTGAATTTAATTCAGACAGCTGTACTGTATTGAATTGAATTCAGGCAGCTGTACTGTATTGAATTGAATTCAGACAGCTGTACAGTATTGAATTTAATTCGGACAGCTGTACTGTATTGAATTTAATTCGGACAGCTGTACTGAATTGAATTTAATTCGGACAGCTGTACTGTATTGAATTGAATTCAGACACCTGTACAGTATTGAATTGAATTCAGGCAGCTGTATGGTATGGAGTGGAATTCAGACAGCTGTACGGTATCGAACTGAATTCAGACAGCTGTACGGTATCGAACTGAATTCAGACAGTTGTACGGTATCAGACTTAATTCAGACAGCTGTACGGTATCGAATTGAATTCAGACAGCTGTATGGCACTGTGTTGAATTCAGGCAGCTGTACTGTACTGAGTTGAATTCAGACAGCTGTACGGTATTGAGTTGAATTCACAGTTGTACTGTATTGAATTGAATTCAGACAGCTGTACGGTATAGAGTTGAATTCAGACAGCTGTACGGTATTGAGTTGAATTCAGACAGCTGTATGGTACTGAGTTGAATTCAGACAGCTGTACTGTATTGAGTTGAATTCAGCTAGCTGTACGGTATTGAGTTGAATTCAGACAGTTGTACTGTATTGAATTGAATTCAGACAGCTGTACGGTATTGAGTTGAATTCAGACAGCTGTATGGTACTGAGTTGAATTCAGACAGCTGTACAGTATTGAGTTGAATTCAGACAGCTGTACGGTATTGAGTTGAATTCAGACAGCTATATGGTACTGGGTTGAATTCAGACAGCTGTATGGTATTGAGTTGAATTCAGACAGCTGTACAGTATTGAGATGAATTCGGACAGCTGTACGGTATTGAGTTGAATTCGGACAGCTGTACCGTATTGAGTTGAATTCAGACAGCTGTACGGTATTGAGTTGAATTCAGACAGCTGTACGGTATTGGATTGAATTCAGACAGCTGTACGGTATTGGATTGAATTCAGACAGCTGTACAGTACTGAGTTAAATTCAAACAGCTGTATGGTATTGAGTTGAATTCAGACAGCTGTACGGTATTGAGTTGAATTCGGACAGCTGTACGGTATTGAGTTGAATTCAGACAGCTGTACGGTATTGAGTTGAATTCAGACAGCTGTACGGTATTGAGTTGAATTCAGACAGCTGTTGGTACTGAGTTGAATTCAGACAGCTGTACGGTAGTGAGTTGAATTCAGACAGCTGTACACTACTGAGTTGAATTCAGACTGCTGTACAGTACTGAGTTGAATTCGGACAGCTGTACGGTATTGAGTTGAATTCAGACAGCTGTACGGTATTGAGTTGAATTCAGACAGCTGTATGGTATTGAGTTGAATTCAGATAGCTGTTGGTACTGACTTGAATTCAGACAGCTGTTGGTACTGAGTTGAATTCAGACAGCTATACAGTACTGAGTTGAATTCGGACAGCTGTACAGTATTGAGTTGAATTCGGACAGCTGTATGGTATTGAGTTGAATTCAGACAGCTGTACCGTATTGAGTTGAATTCAGACAGCTGTACGGTATTGAGTTGAATTCAGACAGCTGTTGGTACTGAGTTGAATTCAGACAGCTGTACAGTATTGAGTTGAATTCAGACAGCTGTATGGTATTGAACTGAATTCAGACAGATGTACAGCATGGAATTGTATTCAGACAGCTGTACTGTATTGAATTGAATTCAGACAGCTGTACAGTATTGAATTGTATTCAGACAGCTGTACAGTATTGAAGTGAATTCAGACAGCTGTACTGTATTGAAGTGAATTCAGACAGCTGTGCAGTATTCGACGTGTCTGCTCATGCACCCTCGATTTTGGACAATAGAAAGCAAATCACTTGGTCTCCTGATAACCATTGTGTGGCCATGTGTTCCCTAGGTCAGATGGTAACATTAGTGGGTATTTGGATAGTGTTTCAGAGAGGGGGCACTGCCTAAGAAACTCATAGAGGAATGGCAGACAGAGGTGTGGATGTTACTGAAAGTTAAAGAATGACCATTGATAGAGCACATTTCACAGCTCCGGGCACCGCATAGGAGACTTGAACTCACGTCTGACTTAGGGATGAGACAAAGGGAGTGTCATGACGCTATTATTGTATATAATATTATTGGAAAATATTTTACTTTTAAAATGGAGGTTTACTCTGTGGGCGTGTCTTAATTGGATTAAAGCCAGCTAGTCTGGGTGCTTTGATGTCTACTCGTTTGGATATGTAAGAAAGATCAATCGTATTTGCATTTTTTGAATAGAACATTCAAGAAGGTGAGTGAAATCTGGCACCTAGCTAGCAGAGACCAAGCAATATGTTTATATTACTAATAAAATTGGTACCATGAAAGGGGTTTTATTGTTTGAGAGGTTTAGTTCAGAGGTTGGTGAGACAATGAGAATTTACATTCAATGGGTGGTACTAGGTATAACTTCAGCAGTGTGGTATGTGAAGAGCAGAGGCAATGTAACATCAAAGCAGCTGTGAGCCTTCCACTGTCTCCACAGGAACCAAAGTGAAAAGAAGCTCATGTTGAATTCATAAGGTGAAAATGCTTTGCCTGGTGTCTGGTTAAGTCTATGGGTTACTGTTGCCTTAACGGAGATTAGTTTGGGAATTTGTTCAAAGTTATGATAGTGGTAATTTGTAAACGAGTGTATTTATATTATAACCTGTGTAAGTTAATATAATGTTTCATTCAGTTTAATGTA
>JANJGN010000037.1:13260132-13290132 GCA_026770705.1 Isurus oxyrinchus | reverse complement strand
CTGTACAGCTGCAGTAAAACACCCCTACTTTTAAATCCTATTCCCCTTGGAATGAACAGCAACATCCCATTTTCCTTCCTAATCACTTGCTGGACCTGTGTACTAACTTTTCCTGATTCATGTACCAGGACGCCCAGATCCCTCTGTACCCCAGAGTTCTGCAATCTCTCTCTCCATTTAAATAATCTGCTGCTTGTCTATTCCTCCTGTTAAAGTGGAGAGTTCACATTTTCCCACATTATACTCCACCTGCCAATTTTTTGCCCACTCACTTAACCCATCGATGTCCCTTTGCAGACTCTACTTCTTGACAACTTACATTCCTACATATCTTGGTGTCATTAGCACATTTAGCTACCATACATTCACTTCCTTCATCCAAATCGTTGATGTGGATGGTAGATGGTTGAGACTCCAGCACTGATCCCTGTGGCACTTCACTAGTTCCCAGCGTGTTGACCGGAAAATGACCCATTAATCCCGACTCTGCTTCTGTGAGCCAACCAATCCTCTATCAAGGATCCTCGTCTCTTTTGCCTTGTTCACTTTCATCGCTTTCCATTTCTCTCCTGGTGTTTGACAAGGTGGTTACTAAAACTCACTTTCACAGCCATATTTCCTTCTTCAGTGACTGTCTCCGTCTCAGACTTACCCCACATGGATTTCAGCTGAAGTTCCATCCCTCATGTTTCGAACCCACCCAGGATTACAGGTATCTCCGGGACATACAACGCTCCTCGGACTGCTGTTCTCACCGCATCCTGAGATCCACACTCAGTGCCATGCGCCGCCAAATGAACACACTCAACCGCCCCCTCCAGCAGCATCCGCCACACCCTATCTCTAAGCTGCCCGTGCCCGCAATTTCATTTTATTCTTCGTCTCATCCGATGCCTCAACAAGAAACTTTGTCTCTTTCTTTCAGGTGCAAAGGAACACAAGCTCCAACAACTCATCGACACCAACACCCATCCAGCACCCTCCACCCCTTTCCATCCCTCTGACCCCCACCCCATCTTCCAATCCCAGCCCCAGCCGTATATTCACCATACCCCCTGACCTTCCCCTCTCTGATGCTGAACGTTCAGTGCTCAGCAAAGGACTCAGTTTCATACCCTTACGCCCTCACCTCAATGAATTTCGGGCTCGGCACGATGCTGAACTCTTCTTCCCGCCGCCTTCGTCTCCGGGCTCACTTCTTTGGGCAGGAGTCCTCTCCCCCGTTCAACGGATCCTTTTACCCATCTCCAATATTCTCCCTCCACCTGGACCCCTCCCTCTGGCTTCTCACCTTCTCTTGATCTTTTCATTGAGAACTGTCGGCGCGACATTAGTCGTCTCAATTTCTCTGCTCCTCTCACCCATTCTAACCTGCCTCTCTCTGAACTTGCTGCACTCTGTTCTCTCAGGTCCAACCCTGACATTGTCATCAAACCCGCTGACAAGGGTGGTGCTGTTGTTGTCTGGTGCACTGACCTCTACCTTGCGGAGGCTGAGCGTCAACTCGCAGACACTTCCTCCTACCTCTCCCTGGGCCATGACCCCCACCACTGAACATCAAGCCATTGTTTTCAGGACTGTCACTGACCTCATCTCCTCTGGGGATCTCCCTCCCACAGCTTCCAACCTGATAGTCGCCCAACCTCGGACGGCCCGCTTCTATCTCCTACCCAAAATCCACAAACAGAACTGTCCCAGCAGACCGATCGTGTCAGCTTGCCCCTGCCCCACAGAACTCATTTCTTCCTATCTTGACTCCGTTCTCTCTCCCCTTGTCCAGTCCCTTCCCACCTATACCTGCAATTCCTCTGATGCCCTACATCATATCAACAATTTCCAGTTCCCTGGCCCCAACCGCTTCCTCTTCACCATGGACAGCCAATCCCTCTACACCTCCATCCCCCACCAGGATGGTCTGAGGGCCCTTAGCTTCTTCCTCGAACAGAGGCCCGAACAATCCCCATCCACCACTACTCTCCTCCGTCTGGCTGAACTTGTTCTCACGCTGAACAATTTCTCCTTAAACTTGTCTCACTTCCTCCAAATAAAAGGTGTGGCTATGGGTACCCGCATGGGCCCCAGCTATGCCTGTCTCTTTATGGGGTATGTGGAACATTCCTTGTTCCAGTCCTACTCCGGCCCCCTCCCACAACTCTTTCTCCGGTACATCGATGATTACTTCAGTGCCGCTTCATGCTCTCATCTGGACCTGGAAAAATTTATTAATTTTGCTTCCAATCTCCACCCCTCCATCATTTTCACGTGGTCCATCTCTGACACTTCCCTTCCCTTCCTTGACCTCTCTGTCTCAATTTCTGGTGATAGACTGTCCACCAATATCCATTACAAACCCACCGACTCCCACAGCTACCTTGAATACAGCTCCTCACACCCCGCTTCCTGTAAGGACTCCATCCCATTCTCTCAGTTCCTTCGCCTCCGTCGCATCTGTTCCGATGATGCTACCTTCAAAAACAGTTCCTCTGACATGTCCTCCTTCTTCCTTAACCGAGGTTTTCCACCCACGGTCGTTGACAGGGCCCTCAACCGTGTCCGGCCCATCTCCCGCGCATCCGCCCTCACGCCTTCTCCTCCCTCCCAGAAACATGATAGGGTCCCCCTTGTCCTCACTTATTACCCCACCAGCCTCCGCATTCAAAGGATCATCCTCCGCCATTTCCGCCAACTCCAGCATGATGCCACCACCAAACACATCTTCCCTTCGCCCCACCCTGATAGCATTCTGTAAGGACCGTTCTCTCCGGGAACACCCTGGTCCACTCCTCCATCACCCCCAACACCTCATCCTCTTCCCATGGCACCTTCCCATGCAATTGCAGAAGGTACAACACCTGCCCCTTTACCTACTCCCTGCCCACCGTCCAAGGGCCCAAACACTCCTTTCAAGTGAAGCAGCATTTCACTTGCATTTCCCCTAACTTAGTCTACTGCATTCGTTGCTCCCAATGTGGTCTCCTCTACATTGGAGAGACCAAACGTAAACTGGGCGACCGCTTTGCAGAACACCTTCAGTCTGTCCGCAAGAATGACCCAGACCTCCCTGTCGCTTGCCATTTTAAACACTCCACCCTGCTCTCTTGCCCACATGTCTGTCCTTGGCTTGCTGCATTGTTCCAGTGAAGCCCAACGCAAACTGGAGGAACAACACCTCATCTTCCGACTAGGCACCTTACAGCCTTCCAGACTGAATATAGAGTTCAACAACTTTAGATCATGAACTCTCTCCTCCATCCCCACCCCCTTTTTTAAAATCCCCTTTTCTCATTTTTATCCACTTATTTTTATTCATTTATCCATAGTTTTATCCCCTATTTATCCCCCCTTCTGTTCCATTTTTTATCCTTTTTCTCCCACCACTGCCTCCTCCCACCCCCCACAGGGCCGTCTGTTACTTGGTCCATGTTGTTCTTTCACACAATCCTACCCCTTGTTCTGCTATTATCACATTCTGCTTTCTTACCGTTATGCCACTATCAGCACCTTTCTTAGCACCAACCACTGCCATTAACACTCCCTTTGTCCCTTAGATCTGACATCTTTGTCAATCTCTCCTTTGCCTCCAACTATCGCTGACCTTCTATCCAACTCCAGCTGCCCCAGCCTCCCTCCAACAGTATAAGTTTCATCACAGCTCTGAGGAAGGGTCACACAGACTCGAAATGTTAACTCTGTCTGTCTCTCTCTCTCTCTCCACAGATGCTGTCAGACCTGCTGAGTTTTTCCAGCATTTTCTGTTTTTGTTTCAGATTTTCAGCATCTGCAGGATTTTGCTCTTAATCCTCTATCCATGCTAACATGTTACCCCCCTTACACCATGAAATCTTATCCTGTAAATGTCTTCCGGAAATCCAAGTACACCACATCCACAGGCTCCCCTTTATCCACCTTGCTTGTTACTTCCTCAAAGCTGATTTTCTAACTATCCTGCTGCAACGTCCTTGATGAAGGATTCTAGTACTTTCCCTATGACAGATATTAGGCTCACTAGCCTATAGTTTCCTGCACTCTGTATTACATCCACTATCTTCCAATCCAGCGGAATGCTTCCAGAATCCAAGAAATTTTGGAAGATTGTAACCAGTGCATCCACTATCACTGCAGCCACTTCTCTGAAGACCTGAGGATGCAGGCCATCTGGTCCAGGGATTTTCCAGCCCATCTTTTGTGTGTGTGTGTGGATGCGTCTGCATGCACGTGTACAGTGGGGCTCAGTACTACAGTGTGTGTGTGTGTGTGTGTGTGTGTGTGTGTGTATGTGGATGTGTCTGCATGCACGTGTACAGTGGGGCTCAGTACTACAGTGTGTGTGTGTGTGTGTGTGTGTGTGTGTGTGTGTGTGTGTGTGTGTGTGTGTGTGTGTGGATGCGTCTGCATGCACGTGTACAGTGGGGCTCAGTACCACACTGTGTGTGTGTGTGTGTGTGTGTGTGTGTGTGTGTGTGTGGATGTGTCTGCATGCACGTGTACAGTGGGGCTCAGTACTACACTGTGTGTGTGTGTGTGTGTGTGTGTGTGTGTGTGTGTGTGTGTGTGTGGATGCGTCTGCATGCACATGTACAGTGGGACTCAGTACTACACTGTGTGTGTGTGTGTGTGTGTGTGTGTGTGTGTGTGTGTGTGTGTGTGGATGCGTCTGCATGCACATGTACAGTGGGACTCAGTACTACACTGTGTGTGTGTGTGTGTGTGTGTGTGGATGCGTCTGCATGCACGTGTACAGTGGGGCTCAGTACTACACTGGGCAGGACCAGCTAATTCAGCAGAGGCTGGGGGTGGAACGTGAACCTCTCCTTACTACGCACTGGATTGAGATGCAGTGATTTTGTGTCAGTCACGTGGGAGTGGCTTCGTTCAGATAGCTCAGCCGAGCTCCACGCAATACTCAATGTGGGGGGGGCTTGTTCTACCGGTTGCTGTTAGTTACTACGTCCACAGTGCGATAAGCAAGGACTCACCGCTGACATGTCGTAGATGTGTGTTGAGCCCATCATGGCCCCCCCTATTGTTGCTGTCCTCTTCTCTGGCACTGGAATGTACAGCTGGGGTGTGTCGCCACTGTGTGGGGAAAGAAGCAGAACGTCCAATCAGAATGGCACTGCGCTCGAAAGATCCCACCCACTGCTGCCTAGACCCCGCCCCCCCTGTCAGCCAGGTCCCTACCCCCTCCCTCCCCATGCTCCCCCAGCTCAGCCGCGCGCCCCCAATGCCCACATCAAGCAGTTTGGTGGCCCCGACTCACCATGATGTAGCCACAGGATAAGAGATTCCCTGCCCCATGCTCTATAATCACAGCAATCTCCCAGTGTTGGAAAGAGCTCACAGTTAAACTGCATATACTCAAATTCTCAGCTCCTCCTTCAGGATCACCCTCCTTATCACTTTCACTCATCCTGCTTGTAGTCACTTTAGCAAGGAGGAAAGTGTGTCACTAAAATGGGTGAGAGCCAGACTCTGAATCAGAGAAAGGGGGAAGATCGAAACACTCCCTGTCTGAAGGTGCTGGCTGTGATCAGGGTACAGTTTCACACTCCCTGTCTGAAGGTGCTGTGATCAGGGTAGTTTCACACTCCCTGTCTGAAGGTGCTGTGATCAGGGTACAGTTTCACACTCCCTGTCTGAAGGTGCTGTGATCAGGGTACAGTTTCACACTCCCTGTCTGAAGGTGCTGGCTGTGATCAGGGTACAGTTTCACACTCCCTGTCTGAAGGTGCTGACTGTGATCAGGGTACAGTTTCACACTCCCTGTCTGAAGGTGCTGACTGTGATCAGGGTACAGTTTCACACTCCCTGTCTGAAGGTGCTGACTGTGATCAGGGTACAGTTTCACACTCCCTGTCTGAAGTTGCTGACTGTGATCAGGGTACAGTTTCACACTCCCTGTCTGAAGGTGCTGACTGTGATTAGGGTACAGTTTCACACTCCCTGTCTGAAGGTGCTGACTGTGATCAGGGTACAGTTTCACACTCCCTATCTGAAGGTGCTGACTGTGATCAGGGTACAGTTTCACACTCCCTGTCTGAAGGTGCTGCCTGTGATCAGGGTACAGTTTCACACTCCCTGTCTGAAGGTGCTGACTGTGATCAGGGTACAGTTTTACACTCCCTGTCTAAAGGTGCTGGCTGTGATCAGGGTACAGTTTCACACCCCCTATCTGAAGGTGCTGACTGTGATTAGGGTACAGTTTTACACTCCCTGTCTGAAGGTGCTGGCTGTGATCAGGGTACAGTTTCACACTCCCTGTCTGAAGGTGCTGGCTGTGATCAGGGTACAGTTTCACACTCCCTGTCTGAAGGTGCTGACTGTGATCAGGGTACAGTTTCACACTCCCTGTCTGAAGGTGCTGGCTGTGATCAGGTACAGTTTCACACTCCCTGTCTGAAGGTGCTGACTGTGATTAGGGTACAGTTTCACACTCGCTGTCTGAAGGTGCTGACTGTGATCAGGGTACAGTTTCACACTCCGTCTGAAGGTGCTGACTGTGATCAGGGTACAGTTTCACACTCCCTGTCTGAAGGTGCTGACTGTGATTAGGGTACAGTTTCACACTCCCTGTCTGAAGGTGCTGACTGCGATTAGGGTACAGTTTCACACTCCCTGTCTGAAGGTGCTGCCTGTGATCAGAGTACAGTTTTATACTCCGTGTCTGAAGTTGCTGACTGTGATTAGGGTACAGTTTTACACTCCCTGTCTGAAGGTGCTGGCTGTGATCAGAGTACAGTTTTACACTCCCTGTCTGAAGGTGCTGACTGTGATTAAGGTACAGTTTTACACTCCCTGTCTGAAGGTGCTGGCTGTGATCAGGGTAGTTTCACACTCCCTGTCTGAAGGTGCTGTGATCAGGGTAGTTTCACACTCCCTGTCTGAAGGTGCTGTGATCAGGGTAGTTTCACACTCCCTGTCTGAAGGTGCTGTGATCAGGGCACAGTTTCACACTCCCTGTCTGAAGGTGCTGTGATCAGGGTACAGTTTTACACTCCCTGTCTGAAGGTGCTGGCTGTGATCAGGGTACAGTTTCACACTCCCTGTCCTGAAGGTGCTGACTGTGATCAGGGTACAGTTTCACACTCCCTGTCTGAAGGTGCTGGCTGTGATCAGGTACAGTTTCACACTCCCTGTCTGAAGGTGCTGACTGTGATTAGGGTACAGTTTCACACTCCCTGTCTGAAGGTGCTGACTGTGATCAGGGTACAGTTTCACACTCCGTCTGAAGGTGCTGACTGTGATCAGGGTACAGTTTCACACTCCCTGTCTGAAGGTGCTGGCTGTGATCAGGGTACAGTTTCACACCCCCTATCTGAAGGTGCTGACTGTGATTAGGGTACAGTTTTACACTCCCTGTCTGAAGGTGCTGGCTGTGATCAGGGTACAGTTTCACACTCCCTGTCTGAAGGTGCTGGCTGTGATCAGGGTACAGTTTCACACTCCCTGTCTGAAGGTGCTGGCTGTGATCAGGGTACAGTTTCACACTCCCTGTCTGAAGGTGCTGACTGTGATCAGGGTACAGTTTCACACTCCCTGTCTGAAGGTGCTGGCTGTGATCAGGTACAGTTTCACACTCCCTGTCTGAAGGTGCTGACTGTGATTAGGGTACAGTTTCACACTCGCTGTCTGAAGGTGCTGACTGTGATCAGGGTACAGTTTCACACTCCGTCTGAAGGTGCTGACTGTGATCAGGGTACAGTTTCACACTCCCTGTCTGAAGGTGCTGACTGTGATTAGGGTACAGTTTCACACTCCCTGTCTGAAGGTGCTGACTGCGATTAGGGTACAGTTTCACACTCCCTGTCTGAAGGTGCTGCCTGTGATCAGAGTACAGTTTTATACTCCGTGTCTGAAGTTGCTGACTGTGATTAGGGTACAGTTTTACACTCCCTGTCTGAAGGTGCTGGCTGTGATCAGAGTACAGTTTTACACTCCCTGTCTGAAGGTGCTGACTGTGATTAAGGTACAGTTTTACACTCCCTGTCTGAAGGTGCTGGCTGTGATCAGGGTAGTTTCACACTCCCTGTCTGAAGGTGCTGTGATCAGGGTAGTTTCACACTCCCTGTCTGAAGGTGCTGTGATCAGGGTAGTTTTACACTCCCTGTCTGAAGGTGCTGGCTGTGATCAGGGTAGTTTCACACTCCCTGTCTGAAGGTGCTGTGATCAGGGTAGTTTCACACTCCCTGTCTGAAGGTGCTGTGATCAGGGTAGTTTCACACTCCCTGTCTGAAGGTGCTGTGATCAGGGTACAGTTTCACACTCCCTGTCTGAAGGTGCTGTGATCAGGGTACAGTTTTACACTCCCTGTCTGAAGGTGCTGGCTGTGATCAGGGTACAGTTTCACACTCCCTGTCCTGAAGGTGCTGACTGTGATTAGGGTACAGTTTCACACTCCCTGTCTGAAGGTGCTGACTGTGATCAGGGTACAGTTTCACACTCCATCTGAAGGTGCTGACTGTGATCAGGGTACAGTTTCACACTCCCTGTCTGAAGGTGCTGACTGTGATTAGGGTACAGTTTCACACTCCCTGTCTGAAGGTGCTGACTGCGATTAGGGTACAGTTTCACACTCCCTGTCTGAAGGTGCTGCCTGTGATCAGAGTACAGTTTTATACTCCGTGTCTGAAGTTGCTGACTGTGATTAGGGTACAGTTTTACACTCCCTGTCTGAAGGTGCTGGCTGTGATCAGAGTACAGTTTTACACTCCCTGTCTGAAGGTGCTGACTGTGATTAAGGTACAGTTTTACACTCCCTGTCTGAAGGTGCTGGCTGTGATTAGGGTACAGTTTCACACTCCCTGTCTGAAGGTGCTGGCTGTGATCAGGTACAGTTTCACACTCGCTGTCTGAAGGTGCTGGCTGTGATCAGGTACAGTTTCACACTCGCTGTCTGAAGGTGCTGGCTGTGATTAGGGTACCGCTTTCACAGGAACATTGCAGTTATTCCCTCGCCCTGGTGAACATGTCAGTGTATTGAACAAGTTGCTAAACCAGGCTCTGCCCTCCACCTCTCCCAGTCTCCAGCATAGATTCTTAATCAATTCTCCACCGCTTTCCCTGAACCCCAGGAGGTTGAGGCCAGTTTGAGGCCATACCCCACCGCCAACACCCTCCCCATACCCCCAAACCTGGCCTCACCCTTTTCCTCACACAGCTCTTACCCATCCATGGCTTCTTCAATCTTCTTCTTCCTCAGTTCAATGAGTTCTGGGGTCTCCATTCCTGCAGGGACAGAGGAGAAGCCCCCTGGTGTAATCAACCCACTGCAGAGAGAGAGAGAGACAGACAGAGAAAGGTCAGAGACAGAGACAGAGATCATTTATAGATAGACTAACCTCCTGCTTACCAAGCAGGGGAGATGGGAGAGTCGCCGGGAGAGCGCTGGGATAGTCGAGTCTGGAGATGATGAAGGCGTGGGTGAGGGTTTCAGCAGCTGATGAGCTGAGACGGGGGTGAATCCGGGCGATGTTACGGGGGTGGAAATGGGCGAATAGGAGGTCGGAATCTCAGCCCCGGGTTCGAATGTGACACTGAGGCTGTGAACAGACTGGTTTAATCTCAGACTGTTCCCGGGGGGGGAAAGAGGGATGGAGCCGGTCCCTAGGGAATGGAGATTGGAGCGGGGACTGGAAACAATGGCTTCAGTCTTCCCCATATTGAATCAGAGGAAATTTCTGCCCATCCAGGGCTGGATGTTCGATAAGCAGCCGGACAATTCAGAGAGAGCGGAGGAGTGGAGGGAGCTGGTGGTGAGGGACCGCTGGGCGAGGGAGCTGGTGGTGAGGGACCACTGGGTGAGGGAGCTGGTGGTGAGGGACCGCTGGGCGAGGGACAGCTGGGCGAGGGACAGCTGGGCGAGGGCAGTGTACACGTGGTAACTGACTCTGTGCCTCTGGAGGGTGTTGCCAAGAGGCAGAGACAGATAGATTCTTGCTAGGCAAGGGAATCAAAGGTTATCGGGGTGAGATGGGAATGTGGAAATCGAAACACAAGATGATCAGCCATGATCTTATTGAATGGCGGAGCAGGCTCGAGGGGCTGAATGGTCTACTCCCACTCCTATTTCTTATGAGAAATGGTGAGGGGAGGAGCATGCGGGGCTGAGGATCAACCCTTGGAGGACACCAGAGGTGACGGTGTGGGAGCAGGAAGACAGGCCATTGCTGGTGATTCACTGGCGATTAGATGTGTATAAATGGAACCAGGTGAGAGCAGTCCCACCCAGCTGGACGGCAGTGGAGCGGTGTTAGAGGTGGACGCTGTGGTCAACCATGTTCGGGGCTGCAGACAGGTCGGGGAGCATGAGGGGCAGTCACATAATGACAGCCCCACATCATTAAGACATGGACCACCCACCCACCCAGCCAGCTAGCCAGCGACCACTCCATGGTCAGAGCCCCTCCCTCCCAATCGCTCCCAAGTCACTACCTGTCAGCAGGTGTGATGAAGCCAGTGTCGTCTGGTTTATCTTCATCGCTCTCATCTTCCTCCTCCTCTTCCTCTGAGGACTCTTCATCAGAAGGCTCCAGCTCACCCCAGGGGGTCCGATCCAGCTCCTCCTCCTCAGTCTTTGCCTGTGAAGGAAGATCAGAAACCTCAACACAGGAACAGAAGGAGGCCATTCAGCCCATCTAGCCTGCTACACAGGAACAGAAGGAGGCCATTCAGCCCATCTAGCCTGCTACACAGGAACAGGAAGAGGCCAATCAGCACCTTGAGCCTATTCTGCCATTGAATGAGATCACAGCTGATCTGTACCTTAACTCCATCTACCCACCTCGGTTCCATAACCTTTAATCCCCTTACCCAACAAAAATCTATCAATCTCAGTGCCGACATTTCCAACTGACCCCCAACCTTGGCAGCTGTTTGGGGGAGAGAGTTCCGGATTTCCGCTCCCCCTTGTATGAGGAAGCGCTTCCTGACATCACCCTGAACGGCCTGGCTCTCATTTTAAGGTTCTGCCCCCTTGGTCTGGACCCCACCCATCCCTGCCTCCACCATAGGAAATAGTTTCTCTCTATCGACCCTACTGAATCCTCTAATCATCTTAAACCCCTCGATTAGATCCCCCCTTAACCTTCTATACTCAAGGTGATACAAGCCTAGTCTGTGAAACATAATTTCACCTTCTAAGCCTCAATCAATAAAATCTTATTTTATTTAATGTTAAATTTGTGACATTAACTTAAGAGTTCACAAAGCGGGGAAAATGATGTGCTTTCTTAAAACCAAATCCCAAAATTCACAAAGGTAGCGTCGGGGCTACTGCTAAACTCTCTCATCTCATCTAAACAAGATCTCATCTCTCTCTGTGCACAAACTGGAGGGCCGGGATCAGTCTGGGCTGGGATCAGTTGCCCCTGTATTCATGGTGCGTACAGCATGTCCTGGAGGTAATCGAGGGAAGCCCTGTCAGCGTGAATCCACCGAGATTTACCTGAAATTCCAGGGAATTGGTTCCAAAGACATCGCCGTACAGGGGTTTCCCAGTTTCATCGACAGGGGGCTTTCCCCATCCACCTGCGTGATAGCCAAAGGAGCAGCTCTGCAAAGGGGACAACGCACGAGACTTACACAGCGAGAACATTTCCACAAAATTAAAACAAGAGGTTAACGGACCTGACTCATCGCAACGCAGGCAGACATGCAACAGAACATCTCGCCCCCACCCCCCCACCACTCCCACCCCCCTGACAATTCTCTTCAACCTGTGTCCCACTGGTTACCGACCCACCTCCCCTCAACGAAACACCTTCTCCTTACTTACTCTGTGGAAGCCCCTCGACCGGTTCAGGGCATTGACGAGCACACCATTGCAAATCGCAACACTACAGATTAGCCTGCGCCTCCCCCCCAACCCACGTTTCGGTCTCAGCGCATCAAGCCTCTGTCAACGACCGTCGTACGATGGACTTACCTCCGGGATCGGCGAGTTTAAGCCAGGAATTTTGAGATTGGGATAGGATGGTGGAGGGCCGTACCTCTGCATGGCAATCAGCCAGGGGGGAGGGACCTTGTGTGCGTTCTGTGGAAGAGACAAAATAACTGGAGTTAGCAGCGGGGCTGTTACAAAGAAGCTACCTCGGAAACACAGAGAAACTCCCACGCGGAACAACTTGGATTTGACTTGAGATTTTAACGTCCAAAAACGCTTCACATGGAGCATAAGTCGGACGACGCTCACACCGAGACTCGTGAGGAGATATTAGGACAGGCGAGGAAGGCTTTTAGGGGCGTCGTCAAGGGGGAGAGGTGGGGGAGAGCTTTAAGGCAGGAATTCCAGAGCTAAGGGTTCAAGCAGCTGAAGGCCAGAATTAGAGGAGGGTAGAGATGTCAGGGTGAAGGGAGGGCTGCTGGGCGGGCAGGGGTGGGGGGGAGGTGAGGGGGCGGGTGGGGTGGGGGGGAGGTGAGGGGGCGGGTGGGGTGGGGGGGGAGGTGAGGGGGCAGGTGGGGTGGGAGGGGGAGGTGAGCAGGAGGGGGGGAGGTGAGGGGGTGGGGGAGGGAGGTGAGGGGGCGGGTGGGATGGGGGAGGGGAGGTGAGGGGGCGGGTGGGATGGGGGAGGGGAGGTGAGGGGGTGGGTGGGGGGTTGCCGACAGGTTAACCAGCTGGAAATCCGCATATTGCCACGTCAGCCAAGAATTTGGGTGGTGCCAATCACAAGCTGCGCTACTTTAATCTCTGTGTAACATTGGCAGGGGAGGGAAGGGCTGTAATGCTCACCCTTTGTCCATTCTCACCATGAAAAGCCACAGAGTTCTAGATACACAAGGTCATTACACACTGGCCAGTTTGTCACTTCAGGAGGAGCTGCAATTCCACCCCCACCCCCTCCCCCCTGATCCTCAACGTTCACAGCCTCAAACCAAACTACAGCATTTCATTGTCCTTCCAAGAACTTGGGACTGTCTTGGAAGAGGCATCTTGAGCTGACATCATCTGGATGCAGTACTGGTGGGGACAGGTCTGTCACTTTATAACACTGGGGTACAGTACTGGTGGGGACGGGTCTGTCACTGTATAACACTGGGGTACAGTACTGGTGGGGACGGGTCTGTCACTGTATAACACTGGGGTACAGTACTGGAGGGGACAGGTCTGTCACTGTATAACATGGGGTACAGTACTGGTGGGGACAGGTCTGTCACTGTATAACACTGGCGTACAGTACTGGTGGGGACAGGTCTGTCACTGTATAACACTGGGGTACAGTACTGGTGGGGATAGGTCTGTCACTGTGTAACACTGAGGTACAGTACTGGTGGGGAGGGGTCTGTCACTGAATAAGACTAGGGTACAGTATTGGTGGGGACGGGTCTGACACTGTATAACACTGGGGTACAGTACTGGAGGGGACAGGTCTGTCACTGTATAACACTGGGGTACAGTACTGGTGGGTACAGGTCTGTCACTGTATAACACTGGGGACAGTACAGGCGGGAACAGGTCTGTCACTGTATTACACTGGGGTACAGTACTGGAGGGGACAGGTCTGTCACTGTATAATAGTGGTACAGTACTGGTGGGGACAGGTCTGTCACTGTATAACACTGGGGTACAGTACTGGTGGGTACAGGTCTGTCACTGTATAACACTGGGAACAGTACAGGCGGGAACAGGTGTGTCACTGTATAACACTGGGGTACAGTACTGGTGGGGTCAGGTCTGTCACTGTATAACACTGGGGTACAGTACTGGTGAGGACAGGTCTGTCACTGTATAACACTGGGGTACAGTACTGGTGGGGACAGGTCTATCACTGTATAACTGTGGGGTACAGTACTGGTGGGGACAGGTCAGTCACTGTATAACACTGGGGTACAGTACTGGTGGGGATGGGTCTGTCACTGTAATAACACTGGGGTACAGTACTGGTGGGGACGGGTCTGTCACTGTATATCACTGGGGTACAGTACTGGTGGGGACGGGTCTGTCACTGTATAACACTGGGGTACAGTACTGGTGGGGACGGGTCTGTCACTGTATAACACTGGGGTACAGTACTGGTGGGGGCAGGTCTGTCACTGTATTACAGTGCTGCAGTTCTGGTACGCTGTTTGCGAGACGAACATTCTCATTCCCATGTGCTAAGAAACTATTGCTTTGACCTTCCTGAGGCAGATTCGAGGTATTCCAAAGGGAACTGGATTTCTATCTGAAAGAGAGAATGTGCAAGGTTACAGGGATAAGGCAGGGGAGTGGGACTAGGTGGAATGCTCTCTGAGAGCCAGTACAGACTCAATGGGTCGAATGGCCTCCTCCTGCACTGTAAAGATACTGTGATTTAGCGTGAAAGTGGGAAGGAAACACTTACAGCTCCCACAGGCATTCCGAGGGCCAGTCTCAGCTCGTCCGACAAATCTCCAGGCTTCTTCTCCTTCAGCCGAGTCTCAAACTCTTTCCCCTGTCAAATCCAACCAAGAAAGCGCATTCTCCATGAGTCAGGGAATCAATCCACTCCAAAACACACCAGCCTACACTCAGAGCAACACTTTTATAAATGGCATCATCAGTACAGGAAAATACCCCCAAGGTGCTTGACTGAGCCACTTAAAGAGTTATCAGGCACAGGGGGAGCCAATGGCGTAGTGGTATTGTCACCGGACTAGTAATCCAGAGACCCAGGGGAATGCTCTGGGGACCCAGGTTCGAATCCCACCACAGCAGACGGTGGAATTCAACTGAATAAAAATCTGGAATGAGAAGTCTAACACTTACCATGGAGCCATTGTCAATTGTTGTAAAAACCCATCTGCTTCACTAATGAACCCACAGCAATGCGGCTGACTCCTAAACAAGCCACTCAGTTTTTTATCAAACTGCTGCAAAAAAAGAAATGAAACCAGATGGAGCGACAGTCATCCTCACGGAATCATCCCTGGGTATGTCCTGTCCCGCCGGCAGGACAGGCCCAGCAGAGGCACAGTGGGGTACAGTCAGGAGGGAGTTACCCTGGGAGCCCTCATGAAGTCTCACGGCATCAGGTCAAACACAGACAAGGAAACCTCCTGCTGATTATCACGTTAACGCCCTCCCTCAGCTGATGGACACCACTTGGAGGTATGTACTCTGGGTGGGGGACTTCAATGTCCATCATCAAGAGTGGCTCGGCAGCACCACTACTGACCGAGCTGGCTGAGTCCTAAAGGACAGAGCTGCTGGAACAATGAGGCAAAAACCTCACCAACCTACCTGTCACAGATGCAACAGTATCGGTGGGAGTGACCACCACCACAGTCATTGTGCAGACAAAGTCTCGCCTTCACACTGAGGATACCCTCCAGCGTGTTGTGTGGCACTACCACCCTGCTAAATGGAATAGATTTCAAACAGATCCAGCAACTCAAGGCTGGCCATCCATGAGGTGCTGTGGGCCACCAGCAGCAGCAGAACTGTACTCAAACACAATCTGTAACCTCATGGCCCGGCATATCCCCCACTCTACCATTACCATCAAGCCAGGGGGTCAACCCTGGTTCAATGAAGAGTGCAGGAGGACATGTCAGGAGCAGCACCAGGCATACCTAAAAATGGGGTGTCAACCTGGTGAAGCTATAACACAGGACTAGTTGTGTGCCAAACAGCATAAGCAGCAAGTGACAGACAGGGCTAAACGATTCCACAACCAACAGATCAGATCTACGCTCTGCCGTCCTGCCACATCCAGGTTGGGAGGGGAGGGAGTGAGGGGAGGGTGGGTGGGAGGGAGGGGGAGGGAGAGAGAGAGAGAGGAGGGAGTGGGAGGGGAGGAGAGAGAGGAGGATGGAGAGAAAGAGTGGGGATCGAAAGTGAGGATGGAGAAAGAGGATGGAGAGGGATAACAGAGATAGGGAGGGTTGTAGGGGCTGGAGGAGGTTACAGAGATAGGGAGGGTTGTAGGGGCTGGAGGAGGTTACAGAGATAGGGAGGGGTGTAGGGGCTGGAGGAGGTTACAGAGATAGGGAGGGGTGTAGGGGCTGGAGGAGGTTACAGAGATAGGGAGGGTTGTAGGGGCTGGAGGAGGTTACAGAGATAGGGAGGGTTGTAGGGGCTGGAGGAGGTTACAGAGATAGGGAGGGTTGTAGGGGCTGGAGGAGGTTACAGAGATAGGGAGGGTTGTAGGGGCTGGAGGAGGTTACAGAGATAGGGAGGGTTGTAGGGGCTGGAGGAGGTTACAGAGATAGGGAGGGGTGTAGGGGCTGGAAGAGGTTACAGAGATAGGGAGGGGTGTCGGGGCTGGAGGAGGTTGCAGAGATAGGGAGGGTTGTAGGAGGTTATATAGATAGGGGTGAGGAATGATTTGAAACAGGATGGGAATTTTAAAATCGAGGGATTGGGGGACCAGGAGCCAGTGGAGGTCGACAGGTGCAGGAGGTGCTGGGAGGATGGGATGAGGTGTGAGTTCGGACATGAGGTGGGTAACACAGCTGGAGGTTTCAGGCTGAACTGTTCCGGGACAGCCTGCAAGTTTCTATAACCCAGGACAGCTGCGATCACCTGGTTCCAAATGCTTTCTGCAAACACCTGCCAGTTACTCAGGACTCAGGTTGTGGCCACTCAGCCCATCATTCCTGTGCTGGCTCATTGAAAGATCTATTGATTTAGTCCCATTACCACCAACACCACCCTCCCTCTTTCCCCCCCCGCCGCGTCCTGCAAATTTCTCCTTTTCTCCAATCCCCCCTTTTGAAAGTTCCTCTTGAATCTGCTTCCACCGCCCTTTCAGGCAGCGCCTTCCAGATCACAAGTCACTGGCTCTTTTGCCAATTCCCTTCACTCTGTGTCCCTCTGACCCTCGTGCCAGCGGAAACTGTTGCTCCTTATTTACTCTCTCGACAACGTTCAGGACTTTAATATCGTTTTCAACACAAAGGCAAAAACGATGGTGGAATGCCCGGGGAGTAGGCGGTGTGTGCCCCTGATAAGCCACAAGTGGTGCTCTGTTAGTAGCAAGGGCCCTGCAATAAACTGATTAGTAAGGAGCAATTAGAAGGTCATAATGCAATTAGAGAGATATACATTCATCAGGAATCTACCTTGTATCACTTTTACAGCAGTTACCTGCACTTGCCAAGATTAGATAACAGGCTGTGAACAAGGCAATGTGCTGATCATGTACAGTGTGTCACTTCAGAGGAAGTACTTCCTTATCAACTGAGATTGAGAACAGGAACAGGACAAATAACTGACATATCTGCTGTAAAGCAGCTGCCAATTTATACACAACAAAATTCCACAAACAGCAATGTGATCATGACCTGGATCATCTGTTTTCAGTGATGTTGGCTCAGGGATAAATGTTAGCCCCAGGACCAGAGACTTGGGGGAGGGGCGAGGATCAATGCGCTCCCTCAGCACTGACCCTCCGACAGTGCGGCGCTCCCTCAGCACTGACCCTCCGACAGTGCGGCACGCCCTCAGCACTGACCCTCCGACAGTGCGGCGATCCCTCAGCACTGACCCTCCGACAGTGTGGCGCTCCCTCAGTACTGACCCTCCCACAGTGTGGCGCTCCCTCAGCACTGACCCTCCGACAGTGCGGCGCTCCCTCAGCACTGACCCTCCCACAGTGCGGCGCTCCCTCAGTACTGACCCTCCGACAGTGCAGCACTCCCTCAGCACTGACCCTCTGACAGTGCGGCGCTCCCTCAGCACTGACCCTCCGACAGTGCGGCGCTCCCTAGCGCTGACCCTCCGACAGTGCGGCGCTCTCTCAGCACTGACCCTCCGACAGTGCGGCACTCCCTCAGCACTGATCCTCCGACAGTGCAGCGCTCCCTCAGCACTGACCCTCCCACAGTGCGGCACTCCCTCAGCACTGACCCTCCCACAGTGCAGCGCTCCCTAAGCACTGACCCTCCGACAGTGCGGCGTTCCCTCAGCACTGACCCTCTGACAGTGTGGCGCTCCCTCAGCACTGACCCTCCCACAGTGCGGCGCTCCCTCAGCACTGACCCTCTGACAGTGCGGCGCTCCCTCAGTACTGACCCTCCCACAGTGTGGCGCTCCCTCAGCACTGACCCTCCGACAGTGCGGCGCTCCCTCAGCACTGACCCTCCCACAGTGCGGCGCTCCCTCAGTACTGACCCTCCGACAGTGCAGCACTCCCTCAGCACTGACCCTCTGACAGTGCGGCGCTCCCTCAGCACTGACCCTCCGACAGTGCGGCGCTCCCTAGCGCTGACCCTCCGACAGTGCGGCGCTCTCTCAGCACTGACCCTCCGACAGTGCGGCACTCCCTCAGCACTGATCCTCCGACAGTGCAGCGCTCCCTCAGCACTGACCCTCCCACAGTGCGGCACTCCCTCAGCACTGACCCTCCCACAGTGCAGCGCTCCCTAAGCACTGACCCTCCGACAGTGCGGCGTTCCCTCAGCACTGACCCTCTGACAGTGCGGCGCTCCCTCAGCACTGACCCTCTGACAGTGCGGCGCTCCCTCAGTACTGACCCTCCCACAGTGCGGCGCTCCCTCAGCACTGACCCTCCGACAGTGCGGCGCTCCCTCAGCGCTGGAATCCTGAGGCTCCAGTTACATCCCAGGTTCACCCCCATGCAAACATCCAAAATGAATGCCCCTGTAGAGGCAATGGGACTGCAGCATTTGTAACAGAAAGCAGCTTTACCTCATAGTACAGGTCTCCGTGAATGGTCAGCTTGGGTTTGGTTTGCCACTTGAAGAACGCATCGTGCAGCTTCTGATAGTCAATATCAATTTTACCCATTTTCGGGCGAACTTTCTCCCTCATTTTGGTCTTCATGGTTTTCTGCTCTTCCTGTGGATGAATGACACGCGCACACACACACACACGCACACATTTAGAATGCAGTGTTTCTCCCCCAGGCTGCTGGGGCTCATTCATGCAGCTGCTAACCCCATTAACCAGCCGCTCCCTGCTTTTACTGCCTGTCTACCCAGCTCGCAGACACTGGGGATCAGCCCAGGCCTGGGCCGTCCCTGTGTCCGACTGGAGTCTGGCGCTGGGGCCCACTACCCTTCTGATTCAGAGGGCGGGACAGCTGCTCACTCAGCCACTCAGTGTAGGTCATTTTGGCCTGAGGAAGGTTTGTGGCACAGTGTGTAGCACACTCCTGCCTCTGAGCCAGAAGACCTGGGTTCGAGTCCTGCTCCAGGACTCGATGGTCAATGAAACTGCATTCATAACATGGCCAGTCAGGGTGAGAATTAACCTGCAAATCCTTCCAACACGCCAACGGCAGGTGGAAAGAGTGGGATGGACAGAAACTAGAGCCTCTAACATCACTATCCGCAGCTCCAGACTACCACGTGCATGGGAAAAGTGCACATTAGCACAGCAACTCGGGATCCCTGAGAGAACTGTAACACACAGACACACACACACACACACACACACACATAACTGTGCATGTGTGAGACTGATAGGAGCTGCGGTACATTCTGGGATTCGGTTTGTATTTCAATTGGGGATTGTGGGAGCTGGAGAGTGGGCTCTGCAAAGCAAGAATACCCTGGTCTGTACGGCTGTGTCGCTGACTGTGGGGGGGGTGCCAGGGGGGAGGTGGGGGTCGTCGAGCCATGGTTTGAGCCGTTTGAGTACCATACGCCGACTTTAAGCTGATCAGTTGGTGATGTAGTCCCAGAGTCGGGAAGGATTGGCAGAGGACAGCAGGGACCTCTGGTGGCTGAGACACTGGGACTGCAAGTTCAGCAAACCTGGAGGTTTCAGAGAGTAACTCACCTCAACGCTCGTCAGAAACCACGGCCTTCTATCAAATCAGGAGGTGACACTGCTGTCCTCTCTCTCTCTCTCTCTCTCTCTCGGAGCGCCCCGCACCTTCCCACAGAGAGTGCGACTCTACTCAACAAGCCCCCACCCCCAGCCAGTCGTCCTGCTGATATAGTAATCTCACTGCTGCTCCCTCTGGCGTGCTCCCCGTAAACATTGGGACTACTCAGGTATGAGATGCATCACCAGTCACCTCAGCCTTCCGCTGCTGTCGTTTCTATGAGGAATCTAAGAGGCTAGACCTTGTACGATTCACGCACAATTCTCTCCAGGATTCACAAACACGCCCCACCGCAGCTACCCCCACCCCTCGTTACCCCAGCCCGCCCCTTCGCAATTGGCTCTCGCTAGCGCTTACCTTCTCCTGCAGAGCTTCCCGCATCTCCTGGATTCCGGTGCGTCGGATAAACTCGGGCAGCTCGAAGGGCGGCTTCTCAATGCCCCGCTTGCCCTGAAGGTACTTGCGCTTGAAGCACCAGTGTCGGGGCACAGGGACCGAGTTGCGGGTGGCCTTCAGGTGAACCAACAGCTTCGGGTCGTGTGCTGTGACGTCGTGCATCTCCACCACATCTGGACGGGCCACCAGCTGCCGGGGGTCAAGGGTCAGGTTAAGGGTCAGCGCGAGCGAGAGGAGAACATTTACCCCGATTCCCCACCCAGTCTGAGGCGCACCCGCCTGTCAATCAGCAGCCAGAAGACGGAGGGGAAAAGACACTGACCCCCTCCAGTTACAATGGTGGGTCCCACCTGAGACTGCTGTGTATTCAGTGTGAGGTACAGGAGGAGGCCATTCAGCCCCTCGAGCCTGTTACACAGGAACAGGAGGAGGCCATTCAGCCCCTCCAGCCTGTTACACAGGTACAGGAGGAGGCCATTCAGCCCCTCCAGCCTGTTACACAGGTACAGGAGGAGGCCATTCAGCCCCTTGAGCCTGTTACACAGGAACAGGAGGCCATTCAGCCCCTCGAGCCTGTTACACAGGAACAGGAGGAGGCCATTCAGCCCCTCGAGCCTGTTACACAGGAACAGGAGGAGGCCATTCAGCCCCTCGAGCCTGTTACACAGGAACAGGAGGAGGCCATTCAGCCCCTCGAGCCTGTTACACAGGAACAGGAGGAGGCCATTCAGCCCCTCAAGCCTGTTCCACCATTCAATTAGATCATAGCTGATCTGTATCTTAACTCCATCTACCCACCTTGGTTCTGTAACCCTTAATCCCCTCACCCAACAAAAATCTACCCAGCTCAGTTTTGACATTTTTAATTGACCTCCAATCTTGGCAGCTTTTTATGGGAGAGAGTTCCGGATTTCCACTCCTCTTTGTGTGAGGAAGTGCTTCCTGACATCACCCCTGAACAGCCTGGTTCGAATTTTCAGGTTCTGCCCCCACCCCCTCCCACAACCAGAGGCAATAGTTTCTCTCTAATGACACTGTTGAATCCTTTAATCATCTCAATTAGATCACCCTCCATTAGATCCCCCCCTTTAACCTTCTACAGTCGAGGGAATACAAGCCCTAGTCTGCGTGACCCACCCTCGTAATTTAACCCTTTCAGCCCCGGGACCATGCTGGTGAATCTGTGCTGAGCCCCCCCGTCCAGGGGCAATCTCTCCTCCCTGTGGGGGGCAGGACCCAGGACTGATCAGTGGCTCTGGATGGGGGTCTGAGCAGAGCTTCATATAAACTGTAACCTAACGTCCAGCCCTTTGTATTCCAGCCGCTGAGATAAAGGGCAGCACTCCATTTGGCTTGTGATTACTTTCTGTATCTGTCCGCTCACTTCTAGTAACGTCTATACATGCGACACCCAAACCCCTGTTCTTCTGCTTTTAGTTACTTGAAGAACCTTT
The DNA here is from genome assembly GCA_026770705.1 of Isurus oxyrinchus. Lineage (NCBI taxonomy): Eukaryota > Metazoa > Chordata > Chondrichthyes > Lamniformes > Lamnidae > Isurus > Isurus oxyrinchus. The sequence goes on along the minus strand of JANJGN010000037.1, from coordinate 13,268,531 downwards.
TGCTTCAGTTTTGTTTGCACTTTCAGTCCCACTCTCCTGATCCACGGACACCCGGTGCGGAGGGGGGAGTGGGGAGGGAGGAGGACCTCCTCGTGAACCAGCCAAGTTGGCCAATAACAAGTCCAGGCAGCGGGCGATTGAGGGGATCGTCCCACCTGACGGTATACCCCTCTTCCGTGGCCGGGGGGGGGGTCCCTGCAAAAGGGAGTTGCGGTGTCTGCTGGCACTGTCGAGACCTTCTGCACTCGGTGGGCACCGTGGGGACTGGGGTGCTTTATGGACCCCTTTTGATCGCATTTCGATTTAATGTTGGTAAGTTTCCGTTGAATTTTGTCTTGTGTTTGTGCGATTTCCCTTTAAGGGGCTGACTTTTAATTTGTTCCCGATTATGTCGATTCAGTTTATGTGGTCTGACTGAGAAAGAGTCACAGCTGCCAGTTCCGACCCATTCAAATATCTTGGATCCAAGGTGGAATAGAATGATCTCTCAGAAACCCACACTGGTTTCCATCTGCATCCCTCTGTATCTTCTTGCTTCTAGCTGCAGTTTGAACCATTCCTATTTCCGCTTCCGGCTCGCCTCTGTATGAAGCTCTTGCTGCCACAGCAGGAGGCAGTGAGAGAGATCACATAAGCTGGTGGCTGTTCACAGTGTGCCAGTGTCACAGAGGCTGGAGGGGTCAGCCAGCCTGTGTATCGGGGAGGGGCTAATCAAGGAGCAGACCCTCGTGCTGTCTGCAACACTGCAGACATCAAACCCACTGCTGGGCGCCACAGGCCATCTCAGAGCCTCCAGCGATATCCAAGGGCCCTGGATGTCTCCCTCTCAAACAAACACAACCAACACAGTCTCACAGAGTCTCCAGCAACGCCCAGGGCCCTTCATACACACCCTACCCACAACTCTCAGTCTGTAGTAACTCCCAAGGCTCACTGTCTCTACCCTCACAGTCTCTACACACACACTGTCTCACAGAGTCTCCAGTAATATCCCAGGGCTGAGTGTCTCTACGTTTCACACTCTCTCTCTCTCTCTCTCTACACACCGAGACAGTCTGGATAAAGAGTATACAGTTCACCTGCTTCAGTTCAGCAACACTCAGACGATTCAGTCTCCGTAATTTCTTCTTTGATAACTTCGGGAGATCATCCCGTTTTTCCTAATGTGACAGAAGAACATCGTTACAAACGGCTTCAATAACATATCTCAGCCCTCCAGCCTGATTCAGCCTGCTCACAATGTGAACACGCAGACACTGGGTGAGAGATTCACGTGCAATCCCAAACGCAGAGCTTCAGCACCATTCCCCACACAGACTGCATCAAGACCTGGTGGGACTCAGGTCTACACCGACTGAGACCTGTTAACTCACTCAGGCTTGAGAGAAAGCCTGGGTCCGTTCCACTCGGTGACGGGCTCAATCAGGAGGGAATACACATGCTCACACAAGGAAGCAAATGGATTCAGTTTAACATCTTACTGAAAGACAACACCTCTGACAGTGCAGCACTCCCTCAGCACTGACCCTCTGACAGTGCGGCACTCCCTCAGTACTGACCCTCTGACAGTGCGGCACTCCCTCAGTACTGACCCTCCGACAGTGCGGCGCTCCCTCAGCACTGACCCTCCAACAGTGCGGCGCTCCCTCAGCACTGACCCTCCGACAGTGCAGCACTCCCTCAGCACTGACCCTCCGACAGTGCGGTGCTCCCTCAGCACTGACCCTCTGACAGTGCGGCGCTCCCTCAGCACTGACCCTCCGACAGTGCAGCACTCCCTCAGCACTGACCCTCCCACAGTGCGGCACTCCCTCAGCACTGACCCTCCCACAGCGTGGAGCTCCATCATCTCTCCACAGGGTGGACCAGCCACCAGCTGATGAACGATTTATCGAGTGAATTCTGAGGGACAGCCAAGCCAAACTCACCACATCCTCGTCACTGTCCAGGTCCTCATCTTCGTCACTGCTCCCCTTTTGTTCCGCCTCAAAGCCCTTTTTCTTCAGCAGCACCGTCGATTCCAGTTTGTCCGTCTTGTCAGGCTCCTTGTCTTTGTCTTTCTTCACATCGTCTGTCAGCTGGAAAAAAGCGTCACATACACAACCATCAGTCACCATAAGACACACGAACTCCTGTTGACCCTGTCCCCCTCAGTGCAGGGACAGCATGGGGTGAGATACTGAGTAAAGCTCCCTACATTTAAGTGTCTATCTTTCATGTTATGAGTGACAGTTGCACACATTTTCCAGCATCATCATGATCAGGTGTCCAGGTAAACAGCAGCGTCGGGCTGGTATCAGTTACCTCAGGACAGGCCAGAGATACAGCCTGCACCCTTCCTGCTGTTGTGTGAGTGTCTGTCTGTCCACGCGCTGTGCTTTCACTCAGTGAACCCTGGAGAACATGGCGCTCAGACACGCAGAGCCGGCCCCTTACCCTGAACGACTCGAAAATCCTCTTGAAGTAGATGAAATTTGTGTCAAAGATTTCGGGCTCTGCTGTCACGTACTCGACCTCCACCTCCGACTCGGTGTCTGTCACCCCCACCTTCTCCGCTTTCTCCTGAACTCCGTTCTCCTCGCTCCGATTGGACTTCTTCTTCTTCTTTCTGTTTCGGCGTTTACGATTTTTCTGAAAAGGTAAAAAAACGTCGGTAATCTCACTATCCATCAAGAACGTCGGTAATCTCACTGTCCACAAAGAACGTCGGTAATCTCACTGTCCACCAAGAACGTCGGTAATCTCACTGTCCATCAAGAACGTCGGTAATCTCACTGTCCACAAACAACGTCTGTTATCTCACTGTCCACCAAGAACGTCGGTAATCTCACTGTCCGTCAAGAACGTCGGTAATCTCACTGTCCATCAACAACGTCGGTAATCTCACTGTCCACCAAGAATGTCAGTAATCTCACTGTCCACCAAGAACATCAGTAATCTCACTGTCCGTCAAGAACGTCGGTAATCTCACTGTCCACAAAGAACGTCGGTAATCTCACTGTCCGTCAACAACGTCTGTTATCTCACTGTCCACCAAGAACGTCGGTAATCTCACTGTCCATCAAGAACGTCGGTAATCTCACTGTCCACAAACAACGTCTGTTATCTCACTGTCCACCAAGAACGTCGGTAATCTCACTGTCCGTCAAGAACGTCGGTAATCTCACTGTCCATCAACAACGTCGGTAATCTCACTGTCCACCAAGAATGTCAGTAATCTCACTGTCCACCAAGAACGTCAGTAATCTCACTGTCCGTCAAGAACGTCGGTAATCTCACTGTCCACAAAGAACGTCAGTAATCTCACTGACCACAAAGAACGTCGGTTATCTCACTGTCCGTCAACAACGTCTGTTATCTCACTGTCCACAAAGAACGTCGGTAATCTCACTGTCCACCAAGAACGTCGGTAATCTCACTGTCACCAAGAACGTCGGTTATCTCACTGTCCACAAAGAACGTCGGTTATCTCACTGTCCGTCAACAACGTCTGTTATCTCACTGTCCACAAAAGCGAGGTGAATGTTTCAACTGAGTCGAAAGGCTTGAATTTCTAACGCACCCTTCCACCACCTCAGGACGTCCCAAAGCATCTCACAGGCAATGAAGGACTTTTTCGGAACTGTGCTCACTGTTGTGATGTAGGAAACTCAGCAGCCCGTTTACACACAGCGAGATCCCACAAACAGCAACGTGATAATGACCCAGATCATCTGTTTTTAGTGATGTTGGTTGAGGGATAAATATCGGCCCCAGGACACCGGGGAGAACTCCCACCTGCTCTTCTCCCAATAGTGGCCGTGGGATCTTTTACACCCACCCGAGAGGGCAGACAGAGCCTCGGTTTAATGTCTCATCCTGAAAGATGGCACCTCCGACAGTGCAGCGCTCCCTCAGCACTGACCCTCCGACAGTGCGGCGCTTCCCTCAGCATTGATCCTCCGACAGTGCGACGCTCCCTCAGCATTGACCCCCCGACAGTGCGGTGCTCCCTCAGCATTGACCCTCCAACAGTGTGGCGCTACCTCAGCACTGACCCTCCGACAGTGTGACGCTCCCTCAGCACTGACCCTCCGAGGGAAGCTGGCGGTGAGCCAGCACTGACAGTCAGAGTTGGCCTAAATTAGGGCTCCCAGTTTCGAGTGATATTTACACCTAGAACCTTCTGATGTTGTGTAGACACAAGAGGGAGCTGCCCACTGAGCCAGGGCAGAGGGTCGAGGATGGAGAGAAACAATTTCTGCTGGCGTGTGGGCTGACCACACAATCACACTGTAAATACTGACAGTGGGAGAGAGGGAGAGGTTTCATCCACCGTCACAAACCTCTTTCTTCGATAGCGAGGACACAAGTTCCTCCTCTTCAGTATCAGCTGGGGTTAGAGTGGCTCCTGTTGCTGCATCGATCTCGTCTGTGGAAATACAAGCAGAATTCAGCAACAAGAAGCCAGAGTTGATCTCACCTCCACTCATTCACTGCCTCAGGTGCTTGCTCACTACAGAGGTTCAGTGTAGCCTTGCCTTTTCAACGTAGTGCCTCACAGGTTCCCTATAACAGCACGGGGTTAGATACACAGTAAAGCTCCCTCTACACCATCCCCATCAATCACTCCCAGGACAGGTACAGCACGGGGTTAGATACAGAGTAAAGCTCCCTCTACATTGTCCCCATCAAACACTCCCAGGACAGGGACAGCACGGGGTTAGATACAGAGTAAAGCTCCCTCTACACCGTCCCCATCAAACACTCCCAGGACAGGGACAGCACGGGGTTAGATACACAGTAAAGCTCCCTCTACACTGTCCCCATCAAACACTCCCAGGACAGGTACAGCAAGGGGTTAGATACAGAGTAAAGCTCCCTCTACACTGTCCCCATCAAACACTCCCAGGACAGGGACAGCACGGGGTTAGATACAGAGTAAAGCTCCCTCTACACTGTCCCCATCAAACACTCCCAGGACAGGTACAGCAAGGGGTTAGATACAGAGTAAAGCTCCCTCTACACCGTCCCCATCAAACACTCCCAGGACAGGTACAGCAAGGGGTTAGATACAGAGTAAAGCTCCCTCTACACTGTCCCCATCAAACACTCCCAGGACAGATACAGCACGGGGTTAGATACAGAGTAAAGCTCCCTCTACACTATCCCCATCAAACACTCCCAGGACAGGTACAGCACGGGGTTAGATACAGAGTAAAGCTCCCTCTACACTGTCCCCATCAAACACTCCCAGGACAGGTACAGCACGGGGTTAGATACAGAGTAAATCTCCCTCTACACTGTCCCCATCAAACACTCCCAGGACAGGTACAGCACGGGGTTAGATACAGAGTAAAGCTCCCTCTACACTGTCCCCATCAAACACTCCCAGGACAGGGACAGCACGGGGTTAGATACAGAGTAAAGCTCTCTCTACACTATCCCCATCAAACACTCCCAGGACAGATACAGCACGGGGTTAGATACAGAGTAAAGCTCCCTCTACACTATCCCCATCAAACACTCCCAGGGACAGGTACAGCACGGGGTTAGATACAGAGTAAAGCTCCCTCTACACTGTCCCCATCAAACACTCCCAGGACAGGTACAGCACGGGGTTAGATACAGAGTAAATCTCCCTCTACACTGTCCCCATCAAACACTCCCAGGACAGGTACAGCACGGGGGTTAGATACAGAGTAAAGCTCCCTCTACACTGTCCCCATCAAACACTCCCAGGACAGGGACAGCACGGGGTTAGATACAGAGTAAAGCTCTCTCTACACTGTCCCCATCAAACACTCCCAGGACAGATACAGCACGGGGTTAGATACAGAGTAAAACCCAAGTTCCCTGTACACTTTTCCTTCTCATCCACATACCTGAAGCCTCTGCTGATGCTGTGAGTTCCACCTGGCGTTGCTCTTTGAGCTGAAGGATCTTCTCCAGGACTTGGGGGATTCTTGGACCAGGGCCCGCGTCATCACTCTGCACAATAAGAATCTGTTTATTACGCTGTGTCTGATCACTGCAACACCCACCCAGGTCTGTCTTATTGCGAGCGTTCCTTCAGGGGCTGGATATATGACGTAAACCCACATCACTGACTCACCGTTCACTCACTGGCCACAGACCTGATGGAGGGTCACTCAGCAACGCTGCACGTGTCTATGATGCGTGCCTGCACACACACACACAGGGTTGACGTAGGCATGTTCCCACTTCTGTGGGGGGGGGGGGGGGTGCCAGCAACATTAGACAGTGACTAATAATTCCAATCGGGAATTCAGGAGAATCGTCTTCACCCAGACAGTGGGGAAAGCGTGGAACCCGCTCCCACAGGGAGAGGTTGAGTTGAATAGTACAGAGACATTTAAGGGTGAAAGCTGGATAAACACACGAGAGAATGGAACAGAGGATATGGTGATAGGGGGAGGTGAAGGCGAGGTGTGTGGACACATGAAGATGTGAATTAGGAATGGCCCATCTTGAACCTGCTCCGCCATTGAATACGATCATGGCTGACCTGATTGTAACCTCTACCCCACATTCCCGCCTCCCCCCGATAACCTTTCACCCCCTTGTTATTGAACAATCTCTCCAGTTCTGTCTTAAAAATATTCAAGGACTCTGCTTCCACTGCCTTCTGAGCAACAAGAGTTTCAAAGACTCATGAGTCCCAAAGAAAAAATTGCTCATCTCTGTCTTAAATGAGCGACCCCTTATTTTTAAAACGTGGCCCCTAGTTCTAGATCCCCCCACACAAGAGGAAACATCTTTAGTGGGGGGAGTAGGCAGGCATTTTTGCAGCCGTAGACGTGACTTCAGGATGATATGTTGCCTCCTGGGTGCCAGGGTCAAGGATGTCACGGAACAGCTGCTGGGCCTTCTGAAGGGGGAGGGTGAACCAGAGGTCGTGGTCCATGTTGGGACCAATGACATAGGAAGAAAGAGAAATGAGGTCCTGCAAGCAGACTTTAGGGAGTTTGGTAGGAAATTGAAAAGCAGGACTTCAAAGGAGGTAATCTCTGGATTACTCCCAGCACCGCACAGTGGTGAGTATAGGAACAGAGGGATAGAGCAGATGAATGCTCGGCTGGACAGATGGTGCAGGAGGGAGGGCTTTAGATTCCTGGGGGCATTGGTCCCGTTTCTGGGGGAGGTGGGACCTGTACAGGTTGGACGGGCTACATCTGAACAGGAACGGGACCAACACTCACTCGCGAGAAGTTTGCTAATGCTGTTGGGGTGGATTTAAACTAAATTGGCAGGGGGATGGGATCCTGAAAAGCAGTTCAGAGGGGAGAGAAGCTGGGATTGAATTAGAAGTTATAAACGCTAGTGAGAGAGTCTGGAAGGCAGGGGAAACATAGGCGAGATAAAAAAGTAGAGAGCTTAGTGAGGCTAAATGGAATATATTTTAATAAAAGGAGCCTGAGGAATAAGACAGACAAGCTGAGGGCACAGATAAGCATAGCTATAACTGAGACTTGGCTAAACGAAGGGCAGGATTGGCAGCTCAACATTCCTGGTTGTGGGGTATTCAGGCAAGGTAGAGAAGGGGATAGAAGAGGAGGGGGGGTGGTCATAATATTGATCAAGGAATCAATTCCAGCAGTGAGGAGGGATGGTATCCTAGAAGGATCATCAGATGAGGCCATACGGGTAGAGGTAAAAAACACAAAAGGGGCAAACACGCTGCTGGGTATGTACTATAGCCCCACAAACAGTTAGAGGGTCAAATATGTAATCAAATTTCAGAGAAGTGTAAGAATAATAAGGCAGTAATAGGAGGAGATTTTAAATACACAAATATTAATTGGGATAGTTTTAGGGTTGAAGTAGGAAGGGGGCAAAATTCTTCTGTTGGATCCAGAAGAACTTTTTTAGCCAATACATAGAAAGCCTAACAAGGGAGGGGGTAGTTCTGGGCCAAAATTCAGAAATGTGCTCAGGCAGGCAGAAGGTGTATCAGTCGGGGAGCATTTTGGGGATAGTGACCATAACTCAGTTAGATTTAGGATAGTTATAGAAAAGGATAAGGTTGGGGCGGGAATAAAAGTTCTAAACTGGGGAAGGAAGGCTAATTTTACGAAGATGAGATACGATTTGGCCCAAGTGGACTGGAGCAGCTACTTGCAGATAAAACTGTGTCAGAGCAGTGGGAGGTATTCAAGGAGGTAACAGCTAGAGTACAGGAAAAATATGTTCCTGTAAAGAACACAAGAGCATAAAAACTAGGGAGGTGTAGGCAATTCAGCAATTCAGCCCCTCGAGCCTGCCCCACCATTCATTACGATCATGGCTGATCTCATTTCGGCCTCAACTCCAATTTCCCGCCCTCTCCCCATTAACCTCTCAACCTGTTACTAATTAAAAATCTGTCTATCTCCTCCTTAAGTTTATTCAGTGTCCTG
>JANJGN010000037.1:13128154-13260032 GCA_026770705.1 Isurus oxyrinchus | reverse complement strand
CGGCGCTCCCTCAGCACTGACCCTCCGACAGTGCGGCGCTCCCTCAGCACTGACCCTCCGACAGTGCGGCGCTCCCTCAGCACTGACCCTCCGACAGTGCGGCACTCCCTCAGCAGTGACCCTCCGACAGTGCGGCGCTCCCTCAGCACTGACCCTCTGACAGTGCGGCGCTCCCTCAGCACTGACCCTCTGACAGTGCGGCGCTCCCTCAGCACTGACCCTCCGACAGTGCGGCGCTCCCTCAGCACTGACCCTCCGACAGTGCAGCGCTCCCTCAGCACTGACCCTCCGACAGTGCGGCACTCCCTCAGCACTGACCCTCCGACAGTGCGGCACTCCGTCAGCACTGACCCTCCGACAGTGCGGCGCTCCCTCATTACTGACCCTCCGACAGTGCGGCGCTCCCTCAGCACTGACCCTCCGACAGTGCGGCGCTCCCTCAGCACTGACCCTCCGACAGTGCGGCGCTCCCTCAGCACTGACCCTCCGACAGTGCGGCGCTCCCTCAGCACTGACCCTCCGACAGTGCGGCGCTCCCTCAGCACTGACCCTCCGACAGTGCGGCGCTCCCTCAGCACTGACCCTCCGACAGTGCGGCGCTCCCTCAGCACTGACCCTCCGACAGTGCGGCGCTCCCTCAGCACTGACCCTCCGACAGTGCGGCGCTCCCTCAGCACTGACCCTCCGACAGTGCAGCGCTCCCTCAGCACTGACATGGGGTGCATTGGCCTACAGTCCGGAGTTCGAGTCTCTGCACAGTGGGGTTTTAAACTCATAACCTTCTGACTGGGGAGGCATCTCCATAGCCACCGGCCCTTTACACCATGATCCATTTATCATTAGTGAGCTGTTGTGGCCTGTGAGATGCCCGGGCAGAATCAAAACCATTTTTTTTTTATATATAATTCTCTCCCTGAGGTGAGCAGCCAAACACTGGACCTGGTCCTGGATCCGACCAGCGCAGCTCCCCACCCTCACACACCCAACAGGCAGCAGCAGAACCCTCGAGAGTCAGTCACGAGCGGTGCAAAACGAACATTACCTCGTGGGCCTAATGTTGGCCGTGGCCCAATCTCCATGGGTCTCGGTCCAGGGGGCCCCTGCTGCATCTGAACCATTTCCTGCTGCTGTCGTTCATGTTCCAGTAAGGCTGCAGCCTGTCAATGCAGAGGAGAGAGAGAGAGAGAGAGAGAGAGAAAGAAGACGGCTTATAGTGAGCAGCCAGGATAAAAGTCTACAGATCATCTATTTGTAGGCGTGCGTGTAGACACTGTACATCCGACCTTCGACACCTCACCATCTGCACCCACCCCCTCCCCCACACACAACTCGCCCCTCCACCAACCTTCCAGGTAACCCTACACTCACTCCCACACACTTCCACTCTCACAGGCAGCCCTACACAAGGCCCCTCCCCGAGCTGCTTAGAAAGACAGCCCTACACACACGTGTCCCCGCTCCCTCAATTTCACAGCAGTCCCTCACAGACACGCAGTCTGGCCCCCTCATCGTTGAAGGACCCACAAGGGGGTCAACTTCAATGCCTGACAGAACATTACCCGTTTCTGCTGCTCGAGCAACTCCTGATCTTTGATCTGTTCATCAAACATCCGCTCACCACCCTGGAGGAGAAGAAACAGGTCACAAATTCAAACAAGGCACCTCATGTTCCTGCGAAACGTGCTCAAACAGGGCAGCTCTCAGTGTTAACCACCTGCCATTTCACACCTACTCTGCAAGGTGAGACTGACCTCGACAACTCTAACCCCGAGTGACCTTTCAAGCCAGGAGCTCAGTCACCGAGTGTCAGCAAATTCTCACACCTGGGAGGAGAATAGAGTCAGCTTGTCCTGTTCCTGCTTTCACCCAATGCCGACAGGATCCCGATCCCCGAGAGATTTCCCTCTCCCCTATAGGATAGCGATCCCAGACATACTTCCCTCTCTCCTACAGGATCTCGATCCCACACAGATTTCTCCCTCTCCCACAGGATCGCGATCCCAGACAGATTTCCCTCTCTCCTACAGGATTACGATCCCAGACAGATTTACACCTCTACCAATGGATCGTGATCCCAGACAGATTTCCCTCTCTCCCACAGGATAGCGATCCCAGACAGATTTCCCTCTCTCCTACAGGATAGCGATCCCAGACAGATTTCCCTCTCTCCAACAGGATCCCAATCCCAGACAGATTTCCCTCTCTCCTACAGGATCCCAATCCCAGACAGATTTCCCTCTCTCCTACAGGATTACGATCCCAGACAGATTTCCCTCTCTCCTACAGGATCCTGATCCCAGACAGATTTCCCTCTCTCCTACAGGATCGCGATCCCAGACAGATTTCCCTCTCTCCTACAGGATCGTGATCCCAGACAGATTTCCCTCTCTCCATTAGGATCGCGATCCCAGACAGATTTCCCTCTCTCCTACAGGATCGTGATCCCAGACAGATTTCCCTCTCTCCATTAGGATCACGATCCCAGACAGATTTCCCTCTCTCCTACAGGATCCTGATCCCAGACAGATTTCCATCTCTCCGACAGGATCCCGATCCCAGACAGATTTCCATCTCTCTGAGAGGATCCTGATCCCAGACAGATTTCCATCTCTCCGACAGGATCATGATCCCAGACAGATTTCCCTCTCTCCTACAGGATCGCAATCCCAGACAGATTTCCCTCTCCCTACAGGATCACGATTCCAGACAGATTTCCCTCTCTCCTACAGGATCGCGATCCCAGACATATTTCCCTCTCTCCCACAGGATCATGATCCCAGACAGATTTCCCCTTCTACCACAGGATCATGATCCCAGACAGATTTCACTCTCTCCTACAGGATGACGATCCCAGACCACTTTCCCTATGTCCTACAGGATCCTGATCCCAGACAGATTTCCATCTCTCCTTCAGATGTGATCTCAGACAGATTTTTCCCTCTCCTACAGGATCGCGATCCCAGACAAGTTTCCCTCATCCTACAGGATCTGGAGCCCTGGCAATATTCCCTGTCTCCTACAGGATCACAATCGCAGAGATTTCCCTCTTTCCCACAGGATCACGATCCCATACAAATTTTCCCTCTCCAACAGGATTGCGATCCCTGACAGGTTCCCCTCTCTCCCACAGGGTCATGATCCCAGACAGATTTCCCTCTCTCCTACAGGATCACGATCCCAGGCAGATTTCCCTCTCTCCTACAGGATCCTGATCCCAGGCAGATTTCCCTCTCTCCTACAGGATCACGATCCCAGGCAGATTTCCCTCTCTCCTACAGGATCCTGATCCCAGGCAGATTTCCCTCTCTCCCAAAGGATCCCCATCCCTGAGAGAGTTACCCCTCTCCCAAAGGATCTCGATCCCAGACATATTTCCCTCTCTCCCACAGGATCGCCATCTCAGACAGATTTCCACTTCTACCACTGGATCATGATCCCAGACATATTTCTCTCTCTCCCACAGGATGACGATCCCAGACCACTTTCCCTATATCCTACAGGATCCTGATCCCAGTCAGATTTCCATCTCTCCTTCAGATGTGATCCCAGACAGATTTCCCTCTCCCCAACAGGATCGCGATCCCAGACAGATTTCCCTCTCTCCTACAGGATCACGATCCCAGACAGATTTCCCTCTCTCCTACAGGATCGCGATCCCAGACATATTTCCCTCTCTCCCAGAGAATCGTGATCCCAGACAGATTTCCCTCTCTCCCAAAGGATCCCCATCCCTGAGAGTTACCCCTCTCCCAAAGGATCTCGATCCAAGACATATTTCCCTCTCTCCCACAGGATCGCGATCTCAGACAGATTTCCCCTTCTACCACTGGATCATGATCTCATTCAAATTTTCCCTCTCCAACAGGAACGCGATCCCTGACAGGTTCCCCTCTCTCCCACAGGATCCTGATCCCAGACAGATTTCCCTCTCTCCTACAGGATCCTGATCCCCGAGAGATGTCCCTCCCTACTACAGGATCACGATCCCAGACAGATTTCCCTCTCTCCTACAGGATCCTGATCCCAGACAGATTTCCCTCTCCCTACAGGATCACGATTCCAGACAGATTTCCCTCTCTCCTACAGGATCGCGATCCCAGACATATTTCCCTCTCTCCCACAGGATCATGATCCCAGACAGATTTCCCCTTCTACCACTGGATCCTGATCCCAGACAGATTTCCATCTCTCCTTCAGATGTGATCTCAGACAGATTTTTCCCTCTCCTACAGGATCGCGATCCCAGACAAGTTTCCCTCATCCTACAGGATCTGGAGCCCTGGCAGTATTCCCTGTCTCCTACAGGATCACAATCGCAGAGATTTCCCTCTTTCCGACAGGATCACGATCCCATACAAATTTTCCCTCTCCAACAGGATTGCGATCCCTGACAGGTTCCCCTCTCTCCCACAGGGTCATGATCCCAGACAGATTTCCCTCTCTCCTACAGGATCACGATCCCAGGCAGATTTCCCTCTCTCCTACAGGATCCTGATCCCAGGCAGATTTCCCTCTCTCCTACAGGATCACGATCCCAGGCAGATTTCCCTCTCTCCTACAGGATCCTGATCCCAGGCAGATTTCCCTCTCTCCCAAAGGATCCCCATCCCTGAGAGAGTTACCCCTCTCCCAAAGGATCTTGATCCCAGACATATTTCCCTCTCTCCCACAGGATCGCCATCTCAGACAGATTTCCACTTCTACCACTGGATCATGATCCCAGACATATTTCTCTCTCTCCCACAGGATGACGATCCCAGACCACTTTCCCTATGTCCTACAGGATCCTGATCCCAGTCAGATTTCCATCTCTCCTTCAGATGTGATCCCAGACAGATTTCCCTCTCCCCAACAGGATCGCGATCCCAGACAGATTTCCCTCTCTCCTACAGGATCACGATCCCAGACAGATTTCCCTCTCTCCTACAGGATCGCGATCCCAGACATATTTCCCTCTCTCCCAGAGAATCGTGATCCCAGACAGATTTCCCTCTCTCCCAAAGGATCCCCATCCCTGAGAGTTACCCCTCTCCCAAAGGATCTCGATCCAAGACATATTTCCCTCTCTCCCACAGGATCGCGACCTCAGACAGATTTCCCCTTCTACCACTGGATCATGATCCCAGACAGATTTCACTCTCTCCCACAGGATGACGATCCCAGACCACTTTCCCTATGTCCTACAGGATCCTGATCCCAGACAGATTTCCGTCTCTCCTACAGGATCGCGATCCCAGACAGATTTCCCTCTCTCCTACAGATCGTGATCCCCGAGAGATGTCCCTCCCTACTACAGGATCACGATCCCAGACAGATTTCCCTCTCTCCTACAGGATCCTGATCCCAGACAGATTTCCCTCTCTCCTACAGGATCACGATCCCAGACAGATTTCCCTCTCTCCAATAGGAATCTGATCCCAGACAGATTTCCATCTCTCCTTCAGATGTGATCCCAGACAGATTTTTCCCTCTCCTACAGGATCGCGATCCCAGACAAGTTTCCCTCTCTCCTACAGGATCTAGAGCCCTGGCAGTATTCCCTGTCTCCTACAGGATCACAATCGCAGAGATTTCCCTCTTTCCCAAAGGATCTCGATCCCAGACAGATTTCCCTCTCTCCTACAGGATCGCAATCCCAGACAGATTTCGCTCTCTCCTACAGAATCACGACCCCAGACAGATTTTCCTCTCTCCTACAGGAATCCGATCCCAGACAGATTTCCGTCTCTCCTACAGGAATCCGATCCCAGACAGATTTCCCTCTCTCCTACAGGAATCCGATCCCAGACAGATTTCCCTCTCTCCTACAGAATCACGACCCCAGACAGATTTCCCTCTCTCCTACAGGAATCCGATCCCAGACAGATTTCCCTCTCTCCTACAGGAATCCGATCCCAGACAGATTTCCCTCTCTCCTACAGGAATCCGATCCCAGACAGATTTCCGTCTCTCCTACAGGATCGCGATCCCAGACAGATTTCCCTCTCTCCTACAGATCGTGATCCCAGACAGATTTCGCTCTCTCCTACAGAATCACGATCCCGGACAGATTTCCCTCTCTCCTACAGGATCCCGATCCCAGGCAGATTTCGCTCTCTCCTACAGAATCACGATCCCGGACAGATTTCCCTCTCTCCCACAGGATCGTGATCCCTGACAGATTTCCCTCTCCCACAGGATCCTGATCCCAGACAAATTTCCGTTTCTCCTACAGGATCATGATCCCAGACAGATTTCCCTCTATCCTAAAGGATCCTGATCCCCGAGAGATGTTCCTCTCTCCCACAGGATCGCGATCCCAGACAGATTTCCCTCTCCCCTACAGGTTCATGATCCCAGACAGATTTCCCTCTCTCCTACAGATTCGTGATCCCAGACAGATTTCCCTCTCTCCTACAGGATCACGATCCCAGACAGATTTCCCTCCCTACAACAGGATACTGATCCCAGACAAATTTCTCTCTCTCCCACAGGATCCTGATCCCAGACAGATTTGCCTCTCTCCTACAGGATCGTGATCTCAGACAGATTTCCCTCTCTCCGACAGGATCAGGATCCCAGACAGATTTCCCTCTCTCCTAAGGATCCTGATCCCCGAGAGATGTCCCTCCCTACTACAGGATCGCGATCCCAGACAGATTTCCCTCTCTCCCGCAGGATCATGATCCCAGACAGATTTCCCTCTCTCCTACAGGATCCCAGTCGCAGACAGATTTCCCTCTCTCCTACAGGATCACGATCCCAGACGGATTTGCCTCTCTCCTACAGGATCCTGATCCCAGGCAGATTTCCCTCTCTCCGACAGGATCAGGATCCCAGACAGATTTCCCTCTCTCCTAAGGATCCTGATCCCCGAGAGATGTCCCTCCCTACTACAGGATCGCGATCCCAGACAGATTTCCCTCTCTCCCACAGGATCATGATCCCAGACAGATTTCCCTCTCCTACAGGATCCCAGTCGCAGACAGATTTCCCTCTCTCCAACAGGATCACGATCCCAGACGGATTTGCCTCTCTCCTACAGGATCCTGATCCCAGGCAGATTTCCCTCTCTCCCACAGGATCCTGATCCCAGACAGATTTCCCTCTCTCCTACAGGATCCTGATCCCCGAGAGATGTCCCTCCCAACTACAGGATCGCGATCCCAGACAGATTTCCCTCTCTCCTACAGGATAGCGATCCCAGACAGATTTCCCTCTCTCCCAAAGGATCCCCATCCCTGAGAGAGTTACCCCTCTCCCAAAGGATCTCGATCCCAGACATATTTCCCTCTCTCCCACAGGATCGCCATCTCAGACAGATTTCCCTTTCTACCACTGGATCATGATCCCAGACAGATTTCCCTCTCTCCCACAGGATGACGATCCCAGACCAGTTTCCCTATGTCCTACAGGATCCTGATCCTAGACAGATTTCCATCTCTCCTTCAGATGTGATCTCAGACAGATTTCTCCCTCACCTACAGGATCGCGATCCCAGACAGATTTCCCTCTTTCCTACAGAATCACGATCCTAGACAGATTTCCCTCACTCCTACAGGATCGTGATCCCAGACAGATTTCCTTCTTTCCTACAGGAATCCGATCCCAGACAGATTTCACTCTCTCCCACAGGATCGTGATCCCAGACAGATTTCCCTCTCTCCCACAGGATCGCAATCCCAGACAGATTTCCCTCTCTCCTACAGGATCGTGATCCCAGACAGATTTCCCTCTCTCCCACAGGATCGTGATCCCAGACATATTTCCATCTCTCCCAGAGAATCATGATCCCAGACAGATTTCCCTCTCTCCCACAGGATCGTGATCCCAGACATATTTCCCTCTCTCCCAGAGAATCGTGATCCCAGACATATTTCCCTCTCTCCCAAAGGATCCCCATCCTTGAGAGTTACCCCTCTCCCAAAGGATCTCGATCCCACACAGATTTCCCTCTCTCCCACAGGATCGCGATCTCAGACAGATTTCCCCCTCTCCTACAGGATCGCGATCCCAGACAGATTTCCCCTTCTACCACTGGATCCTGATCCCAGACAGATTTCCATCTCTCCTTCAGATGTGATCGCAGACAGATTTTTCCCTCTCCTACAGGATCGCGATCCCAGACAAGTTTCCCTCTCTCTTACAGGATCTGGAGCCCTGGCAGTATTCCCTGTCTCCTACAGGATCACAATCGCAGAGATTTTCCTCTCTCCCACAGGATCGCGATCCCTAACAGGTTCCCCTCTCTCCCACAGGGTCATGATCCCAGACAGATTTCTCTCTCTCCTACAGGATCATGATCCCAGACAGATTTCCCTCTCTCCTACAGGAATCCGATCCCAGACAGATTTCCCTCTCTCCTACAGGATCCCAGTCGCAGACAGATTTCCCTCTCTCCCACAGGATCCTGATCCCAGACAGATTTGCCTCTCTCCTACAGGATCCTGATCCCCGAGAGATGTCCCTCCCAACTACAGGATTGCGATCCCAGACAGATTTCCCTCTCTCCCACAGGATCACGATCCCAGACAGATTTCCCTCTCTCCCACAGGATCCCCATCCCTGAGAGAGTTACCCCTCTCCCAAAGGATCACGATCCCAGACATATTTCCCTCTCTCCCACAGGATCGCGATCTCAGACAGATTTCCCCTTCTACCACTGGATCATGATCCCAGACAGATTTCCCTCTCTCCTACAGGATCACGATCCCAGACAGATTTCCCTCTCTCCTACAGGATCGTGATCCCAGACAGATTTCCCTCTCTCCTACAGGATCGTGATCCCAGACAGATTTCCCTCTCTCCCACAGGATCGTGATCCGAGACATATTTCCCTCTCTCCCAGAGAATCGCGATCCCAGACAGATTTCCTTCTCTCCTACCGGATCGCGATCCCAGACAGATTTCCCTCTCTCCTACAGGAATCCGATCCCAGACAGATTTCCCTCTCTCCTACAGATTCGTGATCCCAGACAGATTTCCCTCTCTCCTACAGGAATCCGATCCCAGACAGATTTCCCTCTTTCCTACAGATTCGTGATCCCAGACAGATTTCCCTCTCTCCTACCGGATCGCGATCCCAGACAGATTTCCCTCTCCCCTACAGGAATCCGATCCCAGACAGATTTCCCTCTCTCCCACAGGATCCTGATCCCAGACAGATTTCCCTCTCTCCTACAGGAATCCGATCCCAGACAGATTTCCCTCTCTCCAACAGGATCACGATCCCAGACAGATTTCTCCCCCCTCTCTTACAGGATCGCGATCCCAGACAGATTTCCCTCTCTCCCACAGGATCACGATCCCAGACAGATTTCCCTCTCTCCCACAGGATCGTGATCCCTGACAGATTTCCCTCTCCCACAGGATCCTGATCCTAGACAGATTTCCGTTTCTCCTACAGGATCATGATCCCAGACAGATTTCCCTCTATCCTAAAGGATCCTGATCCCAGACAGATTTCCCTCTCTCCTACAGGATCGCGATCCCAGACAGATTTCCCTCTCTCCTACAGGTATCCGATCCCAGACAGATTCCCCTCTCTCCTACAGGAATCCGATCCCAGACAGATTTCCCTCTCTCCTACAGGAATCCGATCCCAGACAGATTTCCCTCTCTCCCACAGGATCGCAATCCCAGACAGATTTCGCTCTCTCCTACAGAATCATGATCCCAGACAGATTTCCCTCTCTCCTACAGGATCACGATCCCAGACAGATTTCCCTCTTTCCTGCAGGATCCTGATCCCAGACAGATTTCCCTCTCCCCTACAGGATCGCAATCCCAGACAGATTTCCCTCTATCCTACAGGAATCCGATCCCAGACAGATTTCCCTCCCTCCTACAGGATCGCGATCCCAGACAGATTTCGCTCTCTCCTACAGAATTACGATCCCGGACAGATTTCCCTCTCCTACAGCACCACGATCCAAGACAGATTTCCCTCTCTCCTACAGGATCATGATCCCAGACAGATTTCCCTCTTTCCTGCAGGATCCTGATCCCAGACAGATTTCCCTCTCTCCTACAGGATCACGATCCCAGACAGACTTCCCTCTCTCCCACAGGATCGTGATCCCAGACAGATTTCCCTCTCTCCCACAGGATCGTGATCCGAGACATATTTCCCTCTCTCCCAGAGAATCGTGATCCCAGACAGATTTCCCTCTCTCCTACAGAATAGCGATCGCAGACAGATTTCCTTCTCTCCTACCGGATCGCGATCCCAGACAGATTTCCCTCTCTCCTACAGGAATCCGATCCCAGACAGATTTCCCACTCTCTGACAGGATCGCGATCCAAGACAGATTTCCCTCTCTCCTACAGGATCACGATCCCAGACAGATTTCCCTCTCTCCTACAGGATCACGATCCCAGACAGATTTCCCTCTCTCCTACAGGATCGCGATCCAAGACAGATTTCCCTCTCTCCTACAGGATCACGATCCCGGACAGATTTCCCTCTCTCCTACAGGATCGCGATCCCAGACAGATTTCGCTCTCTCCTACAGAATCACGATCCCGGACAGATTTCCGTCTCTCCCACAGGATCGTGATCCCTGACAGATTTCCCTCTCCCACAGGATCCTGATCCTAGACAGATTTCCGTTTCTCCTACAGGATCATGATCCCAGACAGATTTCCCTCTATCCTAAAGGATCCTGATCCCCGAGAGATGTTCCTCTCTCCCACAAGATCGCGATCCCAGACAGATTTCCCTCTCCCCTACAGGTTCATGATCCCAGACAGATTTCCCTCTCTCCTACAGATTCGTGATCCCAGACAGATTTCCCTCTCTCCTACACGATCGCGATCCCAGACAGATTTCCCTCTCCCCTACAGGAATCTGATCCCAGACAGATTTCCCTCTCTCCTACAGGAATCCGATCCCAGACAGATTTCCCTCTCTCCTACAGGAATCCGATCCCAGACAGATTTCCCTCTCTCCTACAGGAATCCGATCCCAGACAGATTTCCCTCTCTCCTACAGGAATCCGATCCCAGACAGATTTCCCTCTCTTCTACAGGAATCCGATCCCAGACAGATTTCCCTCTCTCCCACAGGATCGCAATCCCAGACAGATTTCGCTCTCTCCTACAGAATCACGATCCCGGACAGATTTCCCTCTCTCCTACAGGATCACGATCCCAGACAGATTCCCCTCTTTCCTGCAGGATCCTGATCCCAGACAGATTTCCCTCTCCCCTACAGGATCCTGATCCCCGAGAGATGTCCCTCCCAACTACAGGATTGCGATCCCAGACAGATTTCCCTCTCTCCTACAGGATCGCGATCCAAGACAGATTTCCCTCTCTCCTACAGGATCACGATCCCGGACAGATTTCCCTCTCTCCTACAGGATCGCGATCCCAGACAGATTTCGCTCTCTCCTACAGAATCACGATCCCGGACAGATTTCCCTCTCTCCCACAGGATCGTGATCCCTGACAGATTTCCCTCTCCCACAGGATCCTGATCCTAGACAGATTTCCGTTTCTCCTACAGGATCATGATCCCAGACAGATTTCCCTCTATCCTAAAGGATCCTGATCCCCGAGAGATGTTCCTCTCTCCCACAGGATCGCGATCCCAGACAGATTTCCCTCTCCCCTACAGGTTCATGATCCCAGACAGATTTCCCTCTCTCCTACAGATTCGTGATCCCAGACAGATTTCCCTCTCTCCTACACGATCGCGATCCCAGACAGATTTCCCTCTCCCCTACAGGAATCTGATCCCAGACAGATTTCCCTCTCTCCTACAGGAATCCGATCCCAGACAGATTTCCCTCTCTCCTACAGGAATCCGATCCCAGACAGATTTCCCTCTCTCCTACAGGAATCCGATCCCAGACAGATTTCCCTCTCTCCTACAGGAATCCGATCCCAGACAGATTTCCCTCTCTTCTACAGGAATCCGATCCCAGACAGATTTCCCTCTCTCCCACAGGATCGCAATCCCAGACAGATTTCGCTCTCTCCTACAGAATCACGATCCCGGACAGATTTCCCTCTCTCCTACAGGATCACGATCCCAGACAGATTCCCCTCTTTCCTGCAGGATCCTGATCCCAGACAGATTTCCCTCTCCCCTACAGGATCCTGATCCTAGACAGATTTCCATCTCTCCTTCAGATGTGATCTCAGACAGATTTCTCCCTCACCTACAGGATCATGATCACAGACAGATTTCCCTCTCTCTCCAAGGATGCCCATCCCTGAGAGAGTTACCCCTCTCCCAAAGGATCTCGATCCCAGACAGATTTCCCTCTCTCCCACAGGATCGCAATCTCAGACAGATTTCCCCTTCTACCACTGGATCATGATCCCAGACAGATTTCACTCTCTCCCACAGGATGACGATCCCAGACCACTTTCCCTATGTCCTACAGGATCCTGATCCCAGACAGATTTCCATCTCTCCTTCAGATGTGATCTGAGACAGATTTTTCCCTCTCCTACAGGATCGCGATCCCAGACAAGTTTCCCTCTCTCTTACAGGATCTGGAGCCCTGGCAGTATTCCCTGTCTCCTACAGGATCACAGTCGCAGAGATTTCCCTCTCTCCCACAGGATCGCGATCCCTGACAGGTTCCCCTCTCTCCTACAGGGTCATGATCCCAGACAGATTTCTCTCTCTCCTACAGGATCATGATCCCAGACAGATTTCCCTCTCTCCTACAGGAATCATGATCCCAGACAGATTTCCCTCTCTCCTACAGGATCCCAGTCGCAGACAGATTTCCCTGTCTCCTACAGGATCACGATCCCAGACAGATTTGCCGCTCTCCTACAGGATCCTGATCCCAAACAGATTTCCCTCTCTCCCACAGGATCCTGATCCCAGACAGATTTCCCTCTCTCCTACAGGATCCTGATCCCCGAGAGATGTCCCTCCCAACTACAGGATTGCGATCCCAGACAGATTTCCCTCTCTCCCACAGGATAGCGTTCCCAGACAGATTTCCCTCTCTCCCAAAGGATCCCCATCCCTGAGACAGTTACCCCTCTCCGAAAGGATCTCGATCCCAGACATATTTCCCTCTCTCCCACAGGATGACGTTCCCAGACCAGTTTCCCTATGTCCTACAGGATCCTGATCCCAGACAGATTTCCATCTCTCCTTCAGATGTGATCTCAGACAGATTTTTCCCTCTCCTACAGGATCATGATCCCAGACAGATTTCCCTCTCTCCTACAGGATCGTGATCCTAGACAGATTTCCCTCTCTCCCACAGGATCGCAATCCCAGACAGATTTCCCTCTCTCCCACAGGATCGCAATCCCAGACAGATTTCCCTCTCTCCTACAGGATCACGATCTAAGACAGATTTCCCTCTCTCCCACAGGATCGCGATCTCAGACAGATTTCCCTCTCTCCCACTGGATCATGATCCCAGACAGATTTCCCTCTCTCCTACAGGAATCCGATCCCAGACAGTTTTCCCTCTCTCCTACAGGATCGAGATCCCAGACAGATTTCCCTCTCTCCTTCAGGATCGTGATCCAAGACATATTTCCCTCTCTCCCAGAGAATCGTGATCCCAGACAGATTTCCCTCTCTCCCAAAGGATCCCCATCCCTGAGAGTTACCCCTCTCCCAAAGGATTTCGATCCCAGACATATTTCCCTCTCTCCCACAGGATCGCGATCTCAGACAGATTTCCCCTTCTACCACTGGATCATGATCCCAGACAGATTTCCCTCTCTCCTACAGGAATCCGATCCCAGACAGATTTCCCTCTCTGCTACAGGATCGTGATCCAAGACATATTTCCCTCTCTCCCAGAGAATCGTGATCCCAGACAGATTTCCCTCTCTCCCAAAGGATCCCCATCCCTGAGAGTTACCCCTCTCCCAAAGGATCTCGATCCCAGACATATTTCCCTCTCTCCTACAGGATCGCGATCTCAGACAGATTTCCCCTTCTACCACTGGATCTCGATCCCAGACAGATTTCACTCTCTACCACAGGATGACGATCCCAGACCACTTTCCCTATGTCCTACAGGATCCCGATCCCAGACAGATTTCGCTCTCTCCTACAGAATCACGATCCCGGACAGATTTCCCTCTCTCCCACAGGATCGTGATCCCTGACAGATTTCCCTCTCCCACAGGATCCTGATCCCAGACAGATTTCCGTTTCTCCTACAGGATCCTGATCCCAGACAGATTTCCGTTTTTCCTACAGGATCATGATCCCAGACAGATTTCCCTCTATCCTAAAGGATCCTGATCCCCGAGAGATGTTCCTCTCTCCCACAGGATCGCGATCCCAGACAGATTTCCCTCTCCCCTACAGGTTCATGATCCCAGACAGATTTCCCTCTCTCCTACAGATTCGTGATCCCAGACAGATTTCCCTCTCTCCTACAGGATCACGATCCCAGACAAATTTCTCTCTCTCCCACAGGATCCTGATCCCAGACAGATTTGCCTCTCTCCTACAGGATTGTGATCTCAGACAGATTTCCCTCTCTCCGACAGGATCAGGATCCCAGACAGATTTCCCTCTCTCCTAAGGATCCTGATCCCCGAGAGATGTCCCTCCCTACTACAGGATCGCAATCCCAGACAGATTTCCCTCTCTCCTACAGGATAGTGATCCCAGGCAGATTTCCCTCTCTCCCACAGGATCATGATCCCAGACAGATTTCCCTCTCTCCTACAGGATCCCAGTCGCAGACAGATATCCCTCTCTCCTACAGGATCACGATCCCAGACGGATTTGCCTCTCTTCTACAGGATCCTGATCCCAGGCAGATTTCCCTCTCTCCCACAGGATCCTGATCCCAGACAGATTTCCCTCTCTCCCACAGGATCGCGATCCCTGACAGGTTCCCCTCTCTCCTACAGGGTCATGATCCCAGACAGATTTCTCTCTCTCCTACAGGATCATGATCCCAGACAGATTTCCCTCTCTCCTACAGGAATCATGATCCCAGACAGATTTCCCTCTCTCCTACAGGATCCTGATCCCAAACAGATTTCCCTCTCTCCCACAGGATCCTGATCCCAGACAGATTTCCCTCTCTCCTACAGGATCCTGATCCCCGAGAGATGTCCCTCCCAACTACAGGATTGCGATCCCAGACAGATTTCCCTCTCTCCCACAGGATAGCGTTCCCAGACAGATTTCCCTCTCTCCCAAAGGATCCCCATCCCTGAGACAGTTACCCCTCTCCGAAAGGATCTCGATCCCAGACATATTTCCCTCTCTCCCACAGGATGACGTTCCCAGACCAGTTTCCCTATGTCCTACAGGATCCTGATCCCAGACAGATTTCCATCTCTCCTTCAGATGTGATCTCAGACAGATTTTTCCCTCTCCTACAGGATCATGATCCCAGACAGATTTCCCTGTCTCCTACAGGATCGTGATCCTAGACAGATTTACCCTCTCTCCCACAGGATCGCAATCCCAGACAGATTTCCCTCTCTCCTACAGGATCCTGATCCCAGACAGATTTCCCTCTCTCCCACAGGATCGCAATCCCAGACAGATTTCCCTCTCTCCTACAGGATCACGATCTAAGACAGATTTCCCTCTCTCCCACAGGATCGCGATCTCAGACAGATTTCCCTCTCTCCCACTGGATCATGATCCCAGACAGATTTCCCTCTCTCCTACAGGAATCCGATCCCAGACAGTTTTCCCTCTCTCCTACAGGATAGAGATCCCAGACAGATTTCCCTCTCTCCTACAGGATCGTGATCCAAGACATATTTCCCTCTCTCCCAGAGAATCGTGATCCCAGACAGATTTCCCTCTCTCCTACAGGAATCCGATCGCAGACAGATTTCCCTCTCTCCTACAGGATCCTGATCCCAGACAGATTTCCCTCTCTCCTACAGGATCACGATCCCAGACAGATTTCCCTCTCTCCTACAGGATCGTGATCCCAGACATATTTCCCTCTCTCCTACAGGATCCTGATCCCAGACAGATTTCCCTCTCTCCTACAGGGTCGCGATCCCAGACATATTTCCCTCTCTCCCAGAGAATCGTGATCCCAGACAGATTTCCCTCTCTCTCCAAGGATGCCCATCCCTGAGAGAGTTACCCCTCTCCCAAAGGATCTCGATCCCAGACAGATTTCCCTCTCTCCCACAGGATCGCAATCTCAGACAGATTTCCCCTTCTACCACTGGATCATGATCCCAGACAGATTTCACTCTCTCCCACAGGATGACGATCCCAGACCACTTTCCCTATGTCCTACAGGATCCTGATCCCAGACAGATTTCCATCTCTCCTTCAGATGTGATCTCAGACAGATTTTTCCCTCTCCTACAGGATCGCGATCCCAGACAAGTTTCCCTCTCTCTTACAGGATCTGGAGCCCTGGCAGTATTCCCTGTCTCCTACAGGATCACAGTCGCAGAGATTTCCCTCTCTCCCACAGGATCGCGATCCCTGACAGGTTCCCCTCTCTCCTACAGGGTCATGATCCCAGACAGATTTCTCTCTCTCCTACAGGATCATGATCCCAGACAGATTTCCCTCTCTCCTACAGGAATCATGATCCCAGACAGATTTCCCTCTCTCCTACAGGATCCCAGTCGCAGACAGATTTCCCTGTCTCCTACAGGATCACGATCCCAGACAGATTTGCCGCTCTCCTACAGGATCCTGATCCCAAACAGATTTCCCTCTCTCCCACAGGATCCTGATCCCAGACAGATTTCCCTCTCTCCTACAGGATCCTGATCCCCGAGAGATGTCCCTCCCAACTACAGGATTGCGATCCCAGACAGATTTCCCTCTCTCCCACAGGATAGCGTTCCCAGACAGATTTCCCTCTCTCCCAAAGGATCCCCATCCCTGAGACAGTTACCCCTCTCCGAAAGGATCTCGATCCCAGACATATTTCCCTCTCTCCCACAGGATGACGTTCCCAGACCAGTTTCCCTATGTCCTACAGGATCCTGATCCCAGACAGATTTCCATCTCTCCTTCAGATGTGATCTCAGACAGATTTTTCCCTCTCCTACAGGATCATGATCCCAGACAGATTTCCCTCTCTCCTACAGGATCGTGATCCTAGACAGATTTCCCTCTCTCCCACAGGATCGCAATCCCAGACAGATTTCCCTCTCTCCCACAGGATCGCAATCCCAGACAGATTTCCCTCTCTCCTACAGGATCACGATCTAAGACAGATTTCCCTCTCTCCCACAGGATCGCGATCTCAGACAGATTTCCCTCTCTCCCACTGGATCATGATCCCAGACAGATTTCCCTCTCTCCTACAGGAATCCGATCCCGGACAGTTTTCCCTCTCTCCGACAGGATAGAGATCCCAGACAGATTTCCCTCTCTCCTACAGGATCGTGATCCAAGACATATTTCCCTCTCTCCCAGAGAATCGTGATCCCAGACAGATTTCCCTCTCTCCCAAAGGATCCCCATCCCTGAGAGTTACCCCTCTCCCAAAGGATTTCGATCCCAGACATATTTCCCTCTCTCCCACAGGATCGCGATCTCAGACAGATTTCCCCTTCTACCACTGGATCATGATCCCAGACAGATTTCCCTCTCTCCTACAGGAATCCGATCCCAGACAGATTTCCCTCTCTCCTACAGGATCGTGATCCAAGACATATTTCCCTCTCTCCCAGAGAATCGTGATCCCAGACAGATTTCCCTCTCTCCCAAAGGATCCCCATCCCTGAGAGTTACCCCTCTCCCAAAGGATCTCGATCCCAGACATATTTCCCTCTCTCCCACAGGATCGCGATCTCAGACAGATTTCCCCTTCTACCACTGGATCTCGATCCCAGACAGATTTCACTCTCTACCACAGGATGACGATCCCAGACCACTTTCCCTATGTCCTACAGGATCCCGATCCCAGACAGATTTCGCTCTCTCCTACAGAATCACGATCCCGGACAGATTTCCCTCTCTCCCACAGGATCGTGATCCCTGACAGATTTCCCTCTCCCACAGGATCCTGATCCCAGACAGATTTCCGTTTCTCCTACAGGATCCTGATCCCAGACAGATTTCCGTTTTTCCTACAGGATCATGATCCCAGACAGATTTCCCTCTATCCTAAAGGATCCTGATCCCCGAGAGATGTTCCTCTCTCCCACAGGATCGCGATCCCAGACAGATTTCCCTCTCCCCTACAGGTTCATGATCCCAGACAGATTTCCCTCTCTCCTACAGATTCGTGATCCCAGACAGATTTCCCTCTCTCCTACAGGATCACGATCCCAGACAAATTTCTCTCTCTCCCACAGGATCCTGATCCCAGACAGATTTGCCTCTCTCCGACAGGATCAGGATCCCAGACAGATTTCCCTCTCTCCTAAGGATCCTGATCCCCGAGAGATGTCCCTCCCTACTACAGGATCGCGATCCCAGACAGATTTCCCTCTCTCCTACAGGATAGTGATCCCAGACAGATTTCCCTCTCTCCCACAGGATCATGATCCCAGACAGATTTCCCTCTCTCCTACAGGATCCCAGTCGCAGACAGATTTCCCTCTCTCCTACAGGATCACGATCCCAGACGGATTTGCCTCTCTCCTACAGGATCCTGATCCCAGGCAGATTTCCCTCTCTCCCACAGGATCCTGATCCCAGACAGATTTCCCTCTCTCCTACAGGATCCTGATCCCCGAGAGATGTCCCTCCCAACTACAGGATCGCGATCCCAGACAGATTTCCCTCTCTCCTACAGGACAGCGATCCCAGACAGATTTCCCTCTCTCCCACAGGATCATGATCCGAGAGAGATTTCCCTCTCTCCTACAGGATCGCGATCCCAGACAGATTTCCCTCTCTC
Source organism: Isurus oxyrinchus (assembly GCA_026770705.1). NCBI lineage: Eukaryota > Metazoa > Chordata > Chondrichthyes > Lamniformes > Lamnidae > Isurus > Isurus oxyrinchus. Next base: position 13,241,250 of record JANJGN010000037.1, on the reverse strand, counting down.
CTACAGGAATCTGATCCCAGACAGATTTCCCTCTCTCCTACAGGATCGCGATCCCAGACAGATTTCGCTCTCGCCTACAGAATCACGACCCCAGACAGATTTCCCTCTCTCCTACAGGATCCTGATCCCAGGCAGATTTCGCTCTCTCCTACAGAATCACGATCCCGGACAGATTTCCCTCTCTCCCACAGGATCGTGATCCCTGACAGATTTCCCTCTCCCACAGGATCCTGATCCCAGACAGATTTCCGTTTCTCCTACAGGATCATGATCCCAGACAGATTTCCCTCTATCCTAAAGGATCCTGATCCCCGAGAGATGTTCCTCTCTCCCACAGGATCGCGATCCCAGACAGATTTCCCTCTCCCCTACAGGTTCATGATCCCAGACAGATTTCCCTCTCTCCTACAGGATCACGATCCCAGACAGATTTCCCTCTCTCCAATAGGAATCTGATCCCAGACAGATTTCCATCTCTCCTTCAGATGTGATCCCAGACAGATTTTTCCCTCTCCTACAGGATCGCGATCCCAGACAAGTTTCCCTCTCTCCTACAGGATCTAGAGCCCTGGCAGTATTCCCTGTCTCCTACAGGATCACAATCGCAGAGATTTCCCTCTTTCCCAAAGGATCTCGACCCCAGACATATTTCCCTCTCTCCCACAGGATCGTGATCTCAGACAGATTTCCTCTTCTCCCACTGGAAAATGATCCCAGACAGATTTCCCTCTCTCCCACAGGATCGCGATCCCAGACAGATTTCCCTCTCTCCCAAAGGATCCCCATCCCTGAGAGAGTTACCCCTCTCCCAAAGGATCTCGATCCCAGACAGATTTCCCTCTCTCCCACAGGATGACGATCCCAGACCAGTTTCCCTATGTCCTACAGGATCCTGATCCGAGACAGATTTCCATCTCTCCTTCAGATGTGATCTCAGACAGATTTTTCCCTCTCCTACAGGATAGAGATCCCAGACAGATTTTCCTCTCTCCTACAGGATTGTGATCCCAGACAGATTTCCCTCTCTCCCAGAGAATCGTGATCCCAGACAGATTTCCCTCTCTCCCAAAGGATCCCCATCCCTGAGAGAGTTACCCCTCTCCAAAAGGATCTCGATCCCAGACATATTTCCCTCTCTCCCACAGGATCGCGATCTCAGACAGATTTCCCCTTCTACCACTGGATCATGATCCCAGACAGATTTCCCTCTCTCCTACAGGATCACGATCCCAGACAGATTTCCCTCTCTCCAACCGGATCGCGATCCCAGACAGATTTCCCTCTCTCCTACAGGATCGCGATCCAAGTCATATTTCCCTCTCTCCAACAGGATCACGATCCCAGACAGATTTCCCTCTTTCCTGCAGGATCGTGATCCCAGACAGATTTCCCTCTCTCCTACAGAATAGCGATCACAGACAGATTTCCCTCTCTCCTACGGGAATCCGATCCCAGACAGATTTCCCTCTCTCCGACAGGATCAGGATCCCAGACAGATTTCCCTCTCTCCTAAGGATCCTGATCCCCGAGAGATGTCCCTCCCTACTACAGGATCGCGATCCCAGACAGATTTCCCTCTCTCCTACAGGATAGCGATCCCAGACAGATTTCCCTCTCTCCCACAGGATCATGATCCCAGACAGATTTCCCTCTCTCCTACAGGATAGCAATCCCAGACAGATTTCCCTCTCTCCCACAGGATCATGATCCCAGACAGATTTCCCTCTCTCCCACAGGATCATGATCCCAGACAGATTTCCCTCTCTCCTACAGGATCCCAGTCGCAGACAGATTTCCCTCTCTCCTACAGGATCACGATCCCAGACGGATTTGCCTCTCTCCTACAGGATCCTGATCCCAGGCAGATGTCCCTCTCTCCCACAGGATCCTGATCCCAGACAGATTTCCCTCTCTCCTACAGGATCCTGATCCCTGAGAGATGTCCCTCCCAACTACAGGATCGCGATCCCAGACATATTTCCCTCTCTCCCAGAGAATCGTGATCCCAGACAGATTTCCCTCTCTCCCAAAGGATCCCCATCCCTGAGAGAGTTACCCCTCTCCCAAAGGATCTCGATCCCAGACATATTTCCCTCTCTCCCACAGGATCGCCATCTCAGACAGATTTCCCCTTCTACCACTGGATCATGATCCCAGACAGATTTCTCTCTCTCCCACAGGATGACGATCCCAGACCAGTTTCCCTATGTCCTACAGGATCCTGATCCTAGACAGATTTCCATCTCTCCTTCAGATGTGATCTCAGACAGATTTCTCCCTCACCTACAGGATCATGATCACAGACAGATTTCCCTCTCTCATACAGAATCACGATCCCATACAGATTTCCCTCTCCCCTACAGGATCGCTATCCCAGACAGATTTCCCTCTCTCCCACAGGATTGTGATTCCAGACAGATTTCCCTCTCTCCTACAGGATCGCGATCCCAGACAGATTTCCCTCTCCCCTACAGGATCGTGATCCCAGACAGATTTCCCTCTCTCCTACAGGAATCCGATCGCAGACAGATTTCCCTCTCTCCTACAGGATCCTGATCCCAGACAGATTTCCCTCTCTCCTACAGGATCACGATCCCAGACAGATTTCCCTCTCTCCTACAGGATCGTGATCCCAGACATATTTCCCTCTCTCCTTCAGGATCCTGATCCCAGACAGATTTCCCTCTCTCCTACAGGGTCGCGATCCCAGACATATTTCCCTCTCTCCCAGAGAATCGTGATCCCAGACAGATTTCCCTCTCTCTCCAAGGATGCCCATCCCTGAGAGAGTTACCCCTCTCCCAAAGGATCTCGATCCCAGACAGATTTCCCTCTCTCCCACAGGATCGCAATCTCAGACAGATTTCCCCTTCTACCACTGGATCATGATCCCAGACAGATTTCACTCTCTCCCACAGGATGACGATCCCAGACCACTTTCCCTATGTCCTACAGGATCCTGATCCCAGACAGATTTCCATCTCTCCTTCAGATGTGATCTCAGACAGATTTTTCCCTCTCCTACAGGATCGCGATCCCAGACAAGTTTCCCTCTCTCTTACAGGATCTGGAGCCCTGGCAGTATTCCCTGTCTCCTACAGGATCACAGTCGCAGAGATTTCCCTCTCTCCCACAGGATCGCGATCCCTGACAGGTTCCCCTCTCTCCTACAGGGTCATGATCCCAGACAGATTTCTCTCTCTCCTACAGGATCATGATCCCAGACAGATTTCCCTCTCTCCTACAGGAATCATGATCCCAGACAGATTTCCCTCTCTCCTACAGGATCCCAGTCGCAGACAGATTTCCCTGTCTCCTACAGGATCACGATCCCAGACAGATTTGCCGCTCTCCTACAGGATCCTGATCCCAAACAGATTTCCCTCTCTCCCACAGGATCCTGATCCCAGACAGATTTCCCTCTCTCCTACAGGAATCCGATCCCAGACAGATTTCCCTCTCTCCTACAGGATCGCGATCCCAGACAGATTTCGCTCTCTCCTACAGAATCACGACCCCAGACAGATTTCCCTCTCTCCTACAGGAATCCGATCCCAGACAGATTTCCGTCTCTCCTACAGGAATCCGATCCCAGACAGATTTCCCTCTCTCCTACAGGAATCCGATCCCAGACAGATTTCCGTCTCTCCTACAGAATCACGACCCCAGACAGATTTCCCTCTCTCCTACAGGAATCCGATCCCAGACACATTTCCCTCTCTCCTACAGGAATCCGATCCCAGACAGATTTCCCTCTCTCCTACAGGAATCCGATCCCAGACAGATTTCCGTCTCTCCTACAGGATCGCGATCCCAGACAGATTTCCCTCTCTCCTACAGATCGTGATCCCAGACAGATTTCGCTCTCTCCTACAGAATCACGATCCCGGACAGATTTCCCTCTCTCCTACAGGATCCCGATCCCAGGCAGATTTCGCTCTCTCCTACAGAATCACGATCCCGGACAGATTTCCCTCTCTCCCACAGGATCGTGATCCCTGACAGATTTCCCTCTCCCACAGGATCCTGATCCCAGACAGATTTCCGTTTCTCCTACAGGATCATGATCCCAGACAGATTTCCCTCTATCCTAAAGGATCCTGATCCCCGAGAGATGTTCCTCTCTCCCACAGGATCGCGATCCCAGACAGATTTCCCTCTCCCCTACAGGTTCATGATCCCAGACAGATTTCCCTCTCTCCTACAGATTCGTGATCCCAGACAGATTTCCCTCTCTCCTACAGGATCACGATCCCAGACAGATTTCCCTCCCTACAACAGGATACTGATCCCAGACAAATTTCTCTCTCTCCCACAGGATCCTGATCCCAGACAGATTTGCCTCTCTCCTACAGGATCGTGATCTCAGACAGATTTCCCTCTCTCCGACAGGATCAGGATCCCAGACAGATTTCCCTCTCTCCTAAGGATCCTGATCCCCGAGAGATGTCCCTCCCTACGACAGGATCGCGATCCCAGACAGATTTCCCTCTCTCCCGCAGGATCATGATCCCAGACAGATTTCCCTCTCTCCTACAGGATCCCAGTCGCAGACAGATTTCCCTCTCTCCTACAGGATCACGATCCCAGACGGATTTGCCTCTCTCCTACAGGATCCTGATCCCAGGCAGATTTCCCTCTCTCCGACAGGATCAGGATCTCAGACAGATTTCCCTCTATCCTAAGGATCCTGATCCCCGAGAGATGTCCCTCCCTACTACAGGATCGCGATCCCAGACAGATTTCCCTCTCTCCCACAGGATCATGATCCCAGACAGATTTCCTTCTCTCCTACAGGATTCCAGTCGCAGACAGATTTCCCTCTCTCCTACAGGATCACGATCCCAGACGGATTTGCCTCTCTCCTACAGGATCATGATCCCAGACAGATTTCCCTCTCTCCCACAGGATCCTGATCCCAGACAGATTTCCCTCTCTCCCAAAGGATCCCCATCCTTGAGAGTTACCCCTCTCCCAAAGGATCTCGATCCCACACATATTTCCCTCTCTCCCACAGGATCGCGATCTCAGACAGATTTCCCCCTCTCCTACAGGATCGCGATCCCAGACAGATTTCCCCTTCTACCACTGGATCCTAATCCCAGACAGATTTCCATCTCTCCTTCAGATGTGATCGCAGACAGATTTTTCCCTCTCCTACAGGATCGCGATCCCAGACAAGTTTCCCTCTCTCTTACAGGATCTGGAGCCCTGGCAGTATTCCCTGTCTCCTACAGGATCACAATCTCAGAGATTTTCCTCTCTCCCACAGGATCGCGATCCCTAACAGGTTCCCCTCTCTCCCACAGGGTCATGATCCCAGACAGATTTCTCTCTCTCCTACAGGATCATGATCCCAGACAGATTTCCCTCTCTCCTACAGGAATCCGATCCCAGACAGATTTCCCTCTCTCCTACAGGATCCCAGTCGCAGACAGATTTCCCTCTCTCCCACAGGATCCTGATCCCAGACAGATTTGCCTCTCTCCTACAGGATCCTGATCCCCGAGAGATGTCCCTCCCAACTACAGGATTGCGATCCCAGACAGATTTCCCTCTCTCCCACAGGATAGCGATCCCAGACAGATTTCCCTCTCTCCCAAAGGATCCCCATCCCTGAGAGAGTTACCCCCCTCCCAAAGGATCTCGATCCCAGACATATTTCCCTCTCTCCCACAGGATGACGATCCCAGACCAGTTTCCCTATGTCCTACAGGATCCTGATCCCAGACAGATTTCCCTCTCTCCTACAGATCGTGATCCCAGACAGATTTCGCTCTCTCCTACAGAATCACGATCCCGGACAGATTTCCCTCTCTCCTACAGGATCCCGATCCCAGGCAGATTTCGCTCTCTCCTACAGAATCACGATCCCGGACAGATTTCCCTCTCTCCCACAGGATCGTGATCCCTGACAGATTTCCCTCTCCCACAGGATCCTGATCCCAGACAGATTTCCGTTTCTCCTACAAGATCATGATCCCAGACAGATTTCCCTCTATCCTAAAGGATCCTGATCCCCGAGAGATGTTCCTCTCTCCCACAGGATCACGATCCCAGACAGATTTCCCTCCCTACAACAGGATACTGATCCCAGACAAATTTCTCTCTCTCCCACAGGATCCTGATCCCAGACAGATTTGCCTCTCTCCTACAGGATCGTGATCTCAGACAGATTTCCCTCTCTCCGACAGGATCAGGATCCCAGACAGATTTCCCTCTCTCCTAAGGATCCTGATCCCCGAGAGATGTCCCTCCCTACTACAGGATCGCGATCCCAGACAGATTTCCCTCTCTCCCGCAGGATCATGATCCCAGACAGATTTCCCTCTCTCCTACAGGATCCCAGTCGCAGACAGATTTCCCTCTCTCCTACAGGATCACGATCCCAGACGGATTTGCCTCTCTCCTACAGGATCCTGATCCCAGGCAGATTTCCCTCTCTCCGACAGGATCAGGATCTCAGACAGATTTCCCTCTATCCTAAGCATCCTGATCCCCGAGAGATTTCCCTCTCTCCCACAGGATCATGATCCCAGACAGATTTCCTTCTCTCCTACAGGATTCCAGTCGCAGACAGATTTCCCTCTCTCCTACAGGATCACGATCCCAGACGGATTTGCCTCTCTCCTACAGGATCCTGATCCCAGACAGATTTCCCTCTCTCCCACAGGATCATGATCCCAGACAGATTTCCTTCTCTCCTACAGGATTCCAGTCGCAGACAGATTTCCCTGTCTCCTACAGGATCACGATCCCAGACGGATTTGCCTCTCTCCTACAGGATCCTGATCCCAGGCAGATTTCCCTCTCTCCCACAGGATCCTGATCCCAGACAGATTTCCCTCTCTCCTACAGGATCCTGATCCCCGAGAGATGTCCCTCCCAACTACAGGATCGCGATCCCAGACAGATTTCCCTCTCTCCTACAGGATAGCGATCCCAGACAGATTTCCCTCTCTCCCACAGGATCCCCATCCCTGAGAGAGTTACCCCTCTCCCAAAGGATCTCGATCCCAGACATATTTCCCTCTCTCCCACAGGATCGCCATCTCAGACAGATTTCCCCATCTACCACTGGATCATGATCCCAGACAGATTTCTCTCTCTCCCACAGGATGACGATCCCAGACCAGTTTCCCTATGTCCTACAGGATCCTGATCCTAGACAGATTTCCATCTCTCCTTCAGATGTGATCTCAGACAGATTTCTCCCTCACCTACAGGATCATGATCACAGACAGATTTCCCTCTCTCATACAGAATCACGATCCCATACAGATTTCCCTCTCCCCTACAGGATCGCTATCCCAGACAGATTTCCCTCTCTCCCACAGGATTGTGATTCCAGACAGATTTCCCTCTCTCCTACAGGATCGCGATCCCAGACAGATTTCCCTCTCCCCTACAGGATCGTGATCCCAGACAGATTTCCCTCTCTCCTACAGGAATCCGATCGCAGACAGATTTCCCTCTCTCCTACAGGATCCTGATCCCAGACAGATTTCCCTCTCTCCTACAGGATCACGATCCCAGACAGATTTCCCTCTCTCCTACAGGATCGTGATCCCAGACATATTTCCCTCTCTCCTTCAGGATCCTGATCCCAGACAGATTTCCCTCTCTCCTACAGGGTCGCGATCCCAGACATATTTCCCTCTCTCCCAGAGAATCGTGATCCCAGACAGATTTCCCTCTCTCTCCAAGGATGCCCATCCCTGAGAGAGTTACCCCTCTCCCAAAGGATCTCGATCCCAGACAGATTTCCCTCTCTCCCACAGGATCGCAATCTCAGACAGATTTCCCCTTCTACCACTGGATCATGATCCCAGACAGATTTCACTCTCTCCCACAGGATGACGATCCCAGACCACTTTCCCTATGTCCTACAGGATCCTGATCCCAGACAGATTTCCATCTCTCCTTCAGATGTGATCTCAGACAGATTTTTCCCTCTCCTACAGGATCGCGATCCCAGACAAGTTTCCCTCTCTCTTACAGGATCTGGAGCCCTGGCAGTATTCCCTGTCTCCTACAGGATCACAGTCGCAGAGATTTCCCTCTCTCCCACAGGATCGCGATCCCTGACAGGTTCCCCTCTCTCCTACAGGGTCATGATCCCAGACAGATTTCTCTCTCTCCTACAGGATCATGATCCCAGACAGATTTCCCTCTCTCCTACAGGAATCATGATCCCAGACAGATTTCCCTCTCTCCTACAGGATCCCAGTCGCAGACAGATTTCCCTGTCTCCTACAGGATCACGATCCCAGACAGATTTGCCGCTCTCCTACAGGATCCTGATCCCAAACAGATTTCCCTCTCTCCCACAGGATCCTGATCCCAGACAGATTTCCCTCTCTCCTACAGGAATCCGATCCCAGACAGATTTCCCTCTCTCCTACAGGATCGCGATCCCAGACAGATTTCGCTCTCTCCTACAGAATCACGACCCCAGACAGATTTCCCTCTCTCCTACAGGAATCCGATCCCAGACAGATTTCCGTCTCTCCTACAGGAATCCGATCCCAGACAGATTTCCCTCTCTCCTACAGGAATCCGATCCCAGACAGATTTCCGTCTCTCCTACAGAATCACGACCCCAGACAGATTTCCCTCTCTCCTACAGGAATCCGATCCCAGACACATTTCCCTCTCTCCTACAGGAATCCGATCCCAGACAGATTTCCCTCTCTCCTACAGGAATCCGATCCCAGACAGATTTCCGTCTCTCCTACAGGATCGCGATCCCAGACAGATTTCCCTCTCTCCTACAGATCGTGATCCCAGACAGATTTCGCTCTCTCCTACAGAATCACGATCCCGGACAGATTTCCCTCTCTCCTACAGGATCCCGATCCCAGGCAGATTTCGCTCTCTCCTACAGAATCACGATCCCGGACAGATTTCCCTCTCTCCCACAGGATCGTGATCCCTGACAGATTTCCCTCTCCCACAGGATCCTGATCCCAGACAGATTTCCGTTTCTCCTACAGGATCATGATCCCAGACAGATTTCCCTCTATCCTAAAGGATCCTGATCCCCGAGAGATGTTCCTCTCTCCCACAGGATCGCGATCCCAGACAGATTTCCCTCTCCCCTACAGGTTCATGATCCCAGACAGATTTCCCTCTCTCCTACAGATTCGTGATCCCAGACAGATTTCCCTCTCTCCTACAGGATCACGATCCCAGACAGATTTCCCTCCCTACAACAGGATACTGATCCCAGACAAATTTCTCTCTCTCCCACAGGATCCTGATCCCAGACAGATTTGCCTCTCTCCTACAGGATCGTGATCTCAGACAGATTTCCCTCTCTCCGACAGGATCAGGATCCCAGACAGATTTCCCTCTCTCCTAAGGATCCTGATCCCCGAGAGATGTCCCTCCCTACGACAGGATCGCGATCCCAGACAGATTTCCCTCTCTCCCGCAGGATCATGATCCCAGACAGATTTCCCTCTCTCCTACAGGATCCCAGTCGCAGACAGATTTCCCTCTCTCCTACAGGATCACGATCCCAGACGGATTTGCCTCTCTCCTACAGGATCCTGATCCCAGGCAGATTTCCCTCTCTCCGACAGGATCAGGATCTCAGACAGATTTCCCTCTATCCTAAGGATCCTGATCCCCGAGAGATGTCCCTCCCTACTACAGGATCGCGATCCCAGACAGATTTCCCTCTCTCCCACAGGATCATGATCCCAGACAGATTTCCTTCTCTCCTACAGGATTCCAGTCGCAGACAGATTTCCCTCTCTCCTACAGGATCACGATCCCAGACGGATTTGCCTCTCTCCTACAGGATCATGATCCCAGACAGATTTCCCTCTCTCCCACAGGATCCTGATCCCAGACAGATTTCCCTCTCTCCCAAAGGATCCCCATCCTTGAGAGTTACCCCTCTCCCAAAGGATCTCGATCCCACACATATTTCCCTCTCTCCCACAGGATCGCGATCTCAGACAGATTTCCCCCTCTCCTACAGGATCGCGATCCCAGACAGATTTCCCCTTCTACCACTGGATCCTAATCCCAGACAGATTTCCATCTCTCCTTCAGATGTGATCGCAGACAGATTTTTCCCTCTCCTACAGGATCGCGATCCCAGACAAGTTTCCCTCTCTCTTACAGGATCTGGAGCCCTGGCAGTATTCCCTGTCTCCTACAGGATCACAATCTCAGAGATTTTCCTCTCTCCCACAGGATCGCGATCCCTAACAGGTTCCCCTCTCTCCCACAGGGTCATGATCCCAGACAGATTTCTCTCTCTCCTACAGGATCATGATCCCAGACAGATTTCCCTCTCTCCTACAGGAATCCGATCCCAGACAGATTTCCCTCTCTCCTACAGGATCCCAGTCGCAGACAGATTTCCCTCTCTCCCACAGGATCCTGATCCCAGACAGATTTGCCTCTCTCCTACAGGATCCTGATCCCCGAGAGATGTCCCTCCCAACTACAGGATTGCGATCCCAGACAGATTTCCCTCTCTCCCACAGGATAGCGATCCCAGACAGATTTCCCTCTCTCCCAAAGGATCCCCATCCCTGAGAGAGTTACCCCCCTCCCAAAGGATCTCGATCCCAGACATATTTCCCTCTCTCCCACAGGATGACGATCCCAGACCAGTTTCCCTATGTCCTACAGGATCCTGATCCCAGACAGATTTCCCTCTCTCCTACAGATCGTGATCCCAGACAGATTTCGCTCTCTCCTACAGAATCACGATCCCGGACAGATTTCCCTCTCTCCTACAGGATCCCGATCCCAGGCAGATTTCGCTCTCTCCTACAGAATCACGATCCCGGACAGATTTCCCTCTCTCCCACAGGATCGTGATCCCTGACAGATTTCCCTCTCCCACAGGATCCTGATCCCAGACAGATTTCCGTTTCTCCTACAAGATCATGATCCCAGACAGATTTCCCTCTATCCTAAAGGATCCTGATCCCCGAGAGATGTTCCTCTCTCCCACAGGATCACGATCCCAGACAGATTTCCCTCCCTACAACAGGATACTGATCCCAGACAAATTTCTCTCTCTCCCACAGGATCCTGATCCCAGACAGATTTGCCTCTCTCCTACAGGATCGTGATCTCAGACAGATTTCCCTCTCTCCGACAGGATCAGGATCCCAGACAGATTTCCCTCTCTCCTAAGGATCCTGATCCCCGAGAGATGTCCCTCCCTACTACAGGATCGCGATCCCAGACAGATTTCCCTCTCTCCCGCAGGATCATGATCCCAGACAGATTTCCCTCTCTCCTACAGGATCCCAGTCGCAGACAGATTTCCCTCTCTCCTACAGGATCACGATCCCAGACGGATTTGCCTCTCTCCTACAGGATCCTGATCCCAGGCAGATTTCCCTCTCTCCGACAGGATCAGGATCTCAGACAGATTTCCCTCTATCCTAAGCATCCTGATCCCCGAGAGATTTCCCTCTCTCCCACAGGATCATGATCCCAGACAGATTTCCTTCTCTCCTACAGGATTCCAGTCGCAGACAGATTTCCCTCTCTCCTACAGGATCACGATCCCAGACGGATTTGCCTCTCTCCTACAGGATCCTGATCCCAGACAGATTTCCCTCTCTCCCACAGGATCATGATCCCAGACAGATTTCCTTCTCTCCTACAGGATTCCAGTCGCAGACAGATTTCCCTGTCTCCTACAGGATCACGATCCCAGACGGATTTGCCTCTCTCCTACAGGATCCTGATCCCAGGCAGATTTCCCTCTCTCCCACAGGATCCTGATCCCAGACAGATTTCCCTCTCTCCTACAGGATCCTGATCCCCGAGAGATGTCCCTCCCAACTACAGGATCGCGATCCCAGACAGATTTCCCTCTCTCCTACAGGATAGCGATCCCAGACAGATTTCCCTCTCTCCCACAGGATCCCCATCCCTGAGAGAGTTACCCCTCTCCCAAAGGATCTCGATCCCAGACATATTTCCCTCTCTCCCACAGGATCGCCATCTCAGACAGATTTCCCCATCTACCACTGGATCATGATCCCAGACAGATTTCCCTCTCTCCCACAGGATGATGATCCCAGACCAGTTTCCCTATGTCCTACAGGATCCTGATCCTAGACAGATTTCCATCTCTCCTTCAGATGTGATCTCAGACAGATTTCTCCCTCACCTACAGGATCGCGATCCCAGACAGATTTCCCTCTTTCCTACAGAATCACGATCCTAGACAGATTTCCCTCACTCCTACAGGATCGTGATCCCAGACAGATTTCCTTCTTTCCTACAGGAATCCGATCCCAGACAGATTTCACTCTCTCCTACAGGGTCGCGATCACAGACAGATTTCCCTCACCCCTACAGGATCCCCGTCCCTGAGAGAGTTACCCCTCTCCCAAAGGATCTCGATCCCAGACAGATTTCCCTCTCTCCCACAGGATCGCAATCCCAGACAGATTTCCCTCTCTCCTACAGGATCGTGATCCCAGACAGATTTCCCTCTCTCCCACAGGATCGTGATCCCAGACATATTTCCATCTCTCCCAGAGAATCATGATCCCAGACAGATTTCCCTCTCTCCCACAGGATCGCAATCCCAGACAGATTTCCCTCTCTCCTACAGGATCGTGATCCCAGACAGATTTCCCTCTCTCCCACAGGATCGTGATCCCAGACATATTTCCATCTCTCCCAGAGAATCATGATCCCAGACAGATTTCCCCTTCTACCACTGGATCCTGATCCCAGACAGATTTCCATCTCTCCTTCAGATGTGATCGCAGACAGATTTTTCCCTCTCCTACAGGATCGCGATCCCAGACAAGTTTCCCTCTCTCTTACAGGATCTGGAGCCCTGGCAGTATTCCCTGTCTCCTACAGGATCACAATCGCAGAGATTTTCCTCTCTCCCACAGGATCGCGATCCCTAACAGGTTCCCCTCTCTCCCACAGGGTCATGATCCCAGACAGATTTCTCTCTCTCCTACAGGATCATGATCCCAGACAGATTTCCCTCTCTCCTACAGGAATCCGATCCCAGACAGATTTCCCTCTCTCCTACAGGATCCCAGTCGCAGACAGATTTCCCTCTCTCCCACAGGATCCTGATCCCAGACAGATTTGCCTCTCTCCTACAGGATCCTGATCCCCGAGAGATGTCCCTCCCAACTACAGGATTGCGATCCCAGACAGATTTCCCTCTCTCCCACAGGATAGCGATCCCAGACAGATTTCCCTCTCTCCCAAAGGATCCCCATCCCTGAGAGAGTTACCCCCCTCCCAAAGGATCTCGATCCCAGACATATTTCCCTCTCTCCCACAGGATGACGATCCCAGACCAGTTTCCCTATGTCCTACAGGATCCTGATCCCAGACAGATTTCCATCTCTCCTTCAGATGTGATCTCAGACAGATTTTTCCCTCTCCTACAGGATCATGATCCCAGACAGATTTCCCTCTCTCCTACAGGATCGTGATCCTAGACAGATTTCCCTCTCTCCCACAGGATCGCGATCCCAGACAGATTTCCCTCTCTCCTACAGGGTCGTGATCCCAGACAGATTTCCCTCTCTCCTACAGGATCACAATCCCAGACAGATTTCCCTCTCTCCCACAGGATCGCGATCCCAGACAGATTTCCCTCTCTCCCAAAGGATCCCCATCCCTGAGAGAGTTACCCCTCTCCCAAAGGATCTCGATCCCAGACATATTTCCCTCTCTCCCACAGGATCGCCATCTCAGACAGATTTCCCCTTCTACCACTGGATCATGATCCCAGACAGATTTCCCTCTCTCCCACAGGATGACGATCCCAGACCAGTTTCCCTATGTCCTACAGGATCCTGATCCTAGACAGATTTCCATCTCTCCTTCAGATGTGATCTCAGACAGATTTCTCCCTCACCTACAGGATCGCGATCCCAGACAGATTTCCCTCACTCCTACAGGATCGTGATCCCAGACAGATTTCCTTCTTTCCTACAGGAATCCGATCCCAGACAGATTTCACTCTCTCCTACAGGGTCGCGATCACAGACAGATTTCCCTCTCCCCTACAGGATCCCTGTCCCTGAGAGAGTTACCCCTCTCCCAAAGGATCTCGATCCCAGACAGATTTCCCTCTCTCCCACAGGATCGCAATCCCAGACAGATTTCCCTCTCTCCTACAGGATCGTGATCCCAGACAGATTTCCCTCTCTCCCACAGGATCGTGATCCCAGACATATTTCCATCTCTCCCAGAGAATCATGATCCCAGACAGATTTCCCTCTCTCCCACAGGATCGTGATCCCAGACATATTTCCCTCTCTCCCAGAGAATCGTGATCCCAGACATATTTCCCTCTCTCCCAAAGGATCTCCATCCTTGAGAGTTACCCCTCTCCCAAAGGATCTCGATCCCACACATATTTCCCTCTCTCCCACAGGATCGCGATCTCAGACAGATTTCCCCCTCTCCTACAGGATCGCGATCCCAGACAGATTTCCCCTTCTACCACTGGATCCTGATCCCAGACAGATTTCCATCTCTCCTTCAGATGTGATCGCAGACAGATTTTTCCCTCTCCTACAGGATCGCGATCCCAGACAAGTTTCCCTCTCTCTTACAGGATCTGGAGCCCTGGCAGTATTCCCTGTCTCCTACAGGATCACAATCGCAGAGATTTTCCTCTCTCCCACAGGATCGCGATCCCTAACAGGTTCCCCTCTCTCCCACAGGGTCATGATCCCAGACAGATTCCTCTCTCTCCTACAGGATCATGATCCCAGACAGATTTCCCTCTCTCCTACAGGATCCCAGTCGCAGACAGATTTCCCTCTCTCCCACAGGATCCTGATCCCAGACAGATTTGCCTCTCTCCTACAGGATCCTGATCCCCGAGAGATGTCCCTCCCAACTACAGGATTGCGATCCCAGACAGATTTCCCTCTCTCCCACAGGATAGCGATCCCAGACAGATTTCCCTCTCTCCCAAAGGATCCCCATCCCTGAGAGAGTTACCCCCCTCCCAAAGGATCTCGATCCCAGACATATTTCCCTCTCTCCCACAGGATGACGATCCCAGACCAGTTTCCCTATGTCCTACAGGATCCTGATCCCAGACAGATTTCCATCTCTCCTTCAGATGTGATCTCAGACAGATTTTTCCCTCTCCTACAGGATCATGATCCCAGACAGATTTCCCTCTCTCCTACAGGATCGTGATCCTAGACAGATTTCCCTCTCTCCCAAAGGATCGCAATCCCAGACAGATTTCCCTCTCTCCTACAGGATCACGATCCCAGACAGATTTCCCTCTCTCCCACAGGATCGCGATCCCAGACAGATTTCCCTCTCTCCTACAGGGTCGTGATCCCAGACAGATTTCCCTCTCTCCTACAGGATCACGATCCCAGACAGATTTCCCTCTCTCCTACAGGATCACGATCCCAGACAGATTTCCCTCTCTCCCACAGGATCGCGATCCCAGACAGATTTCCTTCTCTCCCAAAGGATCCCCATCCCTGAGAGAGTTACCCCTCTCCCAAAGGATCACGATCCCAGACATATTTCCCTCTCTCCCACAGGATCGCGATCTCAGACAGATTTCCCCTTCTACCACTGGATCATGATCCCAGACAGATTTCCCTCTCTCCTACAGGATCACGATCCCAGACAGATTTCCCTCTCTCCTACAGGATCGTGATCCCAAACAGATTTCCCTCTCTCCCACAGGATCCTGATCCCAGACAGATTTCCCTCTCTCCCACAGGATCGTGATCCGAGACATATTTCCCTCTCTCCCAGAGAATTGCGATCCCAGACAGATTTCCTTCTCTCCTACCGGATCGCGATCCCAGACAGATTTCCCTCTCTCCTACAGGAATCCGATCCCAGACAGATTTCCCTCTCTCCTACAGATTCGTGATCCCAGACAGATTTCCCTCTCTCCTACAGGAATCCGATCCCAGACAGATTTCCCTCTCCCCTACAGGATCGCGATCCCAGACAGATTTCGCTCTCTCCTACAGGAATCCGATCCCAGACAGATTTCCCTCTCTCCTACAGGAATCCGATCCCAGACAGATTTCCCTCTCTCCTACAGATTCGTGATCCCAGACAGATTTCCCTCTCTCCTACCGGATCGCGATCCCAGACAGATTTCCCTCTCCCCTACAGGAATCCGATCCCAGACAGATTTCCCTCTCTCCCACAGGATCCTGATCCCAGACAGATTTCCCTCTCTCCTACAGGAATCCGATCCCAGACAGATTTCCCTCTCTCCAACAGGATCACGATCCCAGACAGATTTCTCCCCCCCTCTCTTACAGGATCGCGATCCCAGACAGATTTCCCTCTCTCCCACAGGATCACGATCCCAGACAGATTTCCCTCTCTCGTACAGGATCGTGATCCCAGACAGATTTCGCTCTCTCCTACAGAATCACGATCCCGGACAGATTTCCCTCTCTCCCACAGGATCGTGATCCCTGACAGATTTCCCTCTCCCACAGGATCCTGATCCTAGACAGATTTCCGTTTCTCCTACAGGATCATGATCCCAGACAGATTTCCCTCTATCCTAAAGGATCCTGATCCCCGAGAGATGTTCCTCTCTCCCACAGGATCGCGATCCCAGACAGATTTCCCTCTCCCCTTCAGGTTCATGATCCCTGACAGATTTCCCTCTCTCCTACAGATTCGTGATCCCAGACAGATTTCCCTCTCTCCTACAGGATCGCGATCCCAGACAGATTTCCCTCTCCCCTACAGGAATCTGATCCCAGACAGATTTCCCTCTCTCCTACAGGAATCCGATCCCAGACAGATTCCCCTCTCTCCTACAGGAATCCGATCCCAGACAGATTCCCCTCTCTCCTACAGGAATCCGATCCCAGACAGATTTCCCTCTCTCCCACAGGATCGCAATCCCAGACAGATTTCGCTCTCTCCTACAGAATCATGATCCCGGACAGATTTCCCTCTCTCCTACAGGATCACGATCCCAGACAGATTCCCCTCTTTCCTGCAGGATCCTGATCCCGGACAGATTTCCCTCTCCCCTACAGGATCGCAATCCCAGACAGATTTCCCTCTATCCTACAGGAATCCGATCCCAGACAGATTTCCCTCTCTCCTACAGGATCGCGATCCCAGACAGATTTCGCTCTCTCCTACAGAATTACGATCCCGGACAGATTTCCCTCTCCTACAGCACCACGATCCCAGACAGAGTTCCCTCTCTCCTACAGGATCATGATCCCAGGCAGATTTCCCTCTTTCCTGCAGGATCCTGATCCCAGACAGATTTCCCTCTCTCCTACAGGATCACGATCCCAGACAGACTTCCCTCTCTCCCACAGGATCGTGATCCCAGACAGATTTCCCTCTCTCCCACAGGATCGTGATCCGAGACATATTTCCCTCTCTCCCAGAGAATCGTGATCCCAGACAGATTTCCCTCTCTCCTACAGAATAGCGATCGCAGACAGATTTCCTTCTCTCCTACCGGATCGCGATCCCAGACAGATTTCCCTCTCTCCTACAGGAATCCGATCCCAGACAGATTTCCCACTCTCTGACAGGATCGCGATCCAAGACAGATTTCCCTCTCTCCTACAGGATCACGATCCCAGACAGATTTCCCTCTCTCCTACAGGATCACGATCCCAGACAGATTTCCCTCTCTCCTACAGGATCGCGATCCAAGACAGATTTCCCTCTCTCCTACAGGATCACGATCCCGGACAGATTTCCCTCTCTCCTACAGGATCGCGATCCCAGACAGATTTCGCTCTCTCCTACAGAATCACGATCCCGGACAGATTTCCCTCTCTCCCACAGGATCGTGATCCCTGACAGATTTCCCTCTCCCACAGGATCCTGATCCTAGACAGATTTCCGTTTCTCCTACAGGATCATGATCCCAGACAGATTTCCCTCTATCCTAAAGGATCCTGATCCCCGAGAGATGTTCCTCTCTCCCACAGGATCGCGATCCCAGACAGATTTCCCTCTCCCCTACAGGTTCATGATCCCAGACAGATTTCCCTCTCTCCTACAGATTCGTGATCCCAGACAGATTTCCCTCTCTCCTACACGATCGCGATCCCAGACAGATTTCCCTCTCCCCTACAGGAATCTGATCCCAGACAGATTTCCCTCTCTCCTACAGGAATCCGATCCCAGACAGATTTCCCTCTCTCCTACAGGAATCCGATCCCAGACAGATTTCCCTCTCTCCTACAGGAATCCGATCCCAGACAGATTTCCCTCTCTCCCACAGGATCGCAATCCCAGACAGATTTCGCTCTCTCCTACAGAATCACGATCCCGGACAGATTTCCCTCTCTCCTACAGGATCACGATCCCAGACAGATTCCCCTCTTTCCTGCAGGATCCTGATCCCAGACAGATTTCCCTCTCCCCTACAGGATCGCAATCCCAGACAGATTTCCCTCTATCCTACAGGAATCCGATCCCAGACACATTTCTCTCTCTCCTACAGAATTACGATCGCGGACAGATTTCCCTCTCTCCTACAGGATCATGATCCCAGACAGATTTCCCTCTTTCCTGCAGGATCCTGATCCCAGACAGATTTCCCTCTCTCCTACAGGATCCTGATCCCCCAAAGATGTCCCTCCCTACTACAGGATCGCGATCCCAGACAGATTTCCCTCTCCCCTACAGGATAGAGATCCCAGACAGATTTCACTCTCTCCTACAGAATCACGATCCCAGACAGATTTCCCTCTCTCCTCCAGATTCGTGATCCCAGACAGATTTCCCTCTCTCCTATAGGATCGTGATCCAAGACAGATTTCCCTCCCTCCTACAGGATCGCGATCCCAGACATATTTCGCTCTCTCCCACAGGATCGCGATCCCAGACAGATTTCCCTCTCTCCTACAGAATAGCGATCCCAGACAGATTTCCCTCTCTCCTACAGGATCGCGATCCCAGACAGATTTCCCTCTCTCCTACAGGAATCCGATCCCAGACGGATTTCCCTCTCTCCTCTAGGATCGCGATCCCAGACAGATTTCCCTCTCTCCTACAGGATCCCGATCCCAGAAAGATTTCCCTCTCTCTTACAGGATCCTGATCCCAGACAGATTTCCCTCTCTCCTACAGCATTGCGATCCCAGACAGATTTCCCTCTCTCCTCCAGAATCACGATCCGAGACAGATTTCCCTCTTTCCTGCATGATCCTGATCCCAGACAGATTCCCTCCTCACGCACAGGACAACCAGAGCCTATCCTTCATTGTCATTGGGTTAATAACCCTCACACTGAGTCCCTTATCAAATTCACCGCAGCAGCTCATCGCCACTTTCTCAATGCCAACCAGGGATAAGCAATAAAACCGCAGCCTTGCCAGGAATGCCCACATCGTAAACGTTCTAGAGTGGAAGCACAGATGGGGCAGCTCGCGGGAGGAAGAGACAGAGAGAAAGAGTGAGGGGGTGAGAACATAAGAACCTGGAAAGGATGTGAGAAAAAGGTGGGAAAAACAGACTTCTGGTGGACAGGGCTGACCCAGATCCAATGGACGGAACAGCCTCCTTCTCTGCTACACTTGCTATGACTCTGATGGTGGTGTACTGACAGTGCCCAGTGACAGTGACAGTGACGTGTCCAGAAGGTGGGTTTATTTCCAATCTCTAAGGACTAACCGATCAGAGAGATCCGTAACACACAGGGTCCCATTGTTAAACTCCGTTCCCCACCAGCAACCCCACCTTCAACCCCGTCCCACCCAACCCACTCGGGTTGTGAGTCTCTTACCTGCTTTGCCCGTTCCTCCTGTTGGATCAGGATGGCTGCCTGCTGCTGTGCCAGTTTGAGCCTCTCCTCCTCGGACAGGGTAGACGGGTCCACCGAGGGCATGTGGAGACGGGGGCCCATTCCGGGCGGGACAACCCCCATGGGGAAGCCCATCTGCATACCGGGAGGAGGGGGCATGCGGGGCACCCCCATTGTCCGAGGGGGCAACTGCATGCCAGGAACCTGCCGAAGGGAAAAAGGAAACGGCCTCAGTGTCCAAGTAGCGGGAGGGTCTGTGTGCAGGAGGCAGAAGGCGAGCGGGGACAGTGCAGTCAATTTTCTAAGAACAAACAGTGGGTCCTGGGAGCAAAACATTGATGTTTCTCTCTCTCGATTCATGCAGGCTCCTCCCTGGTGTCACAGACACAGACTCCCTTACCTGAATTGGACAGCACAGAACTTCCATTAATCAGCTGCATGGGGACAGAAATCGGTGTTGGGGGGGCGGAGAGAGTTAGGAGGCTTGGGGAGAGAAGGAGGGCTGCTTCAGTTCAATAAACATTCCAATCTCTCACCCAGAGCTTCCCAATGTGACCCATTCTAACACTAGATCATTAAGGTGACTCCCGGCAAAAGGCAGCAGCAACCTTCAGTAAATAATTAATAAAAACTTGTAAATATGAAAATCTGCATTCTAATCAGGGAAGCCACTTTAACTTTGTAAAAACATTCTTAATTCAGGTATTTATGCAGGGTTTCAGTCAAGCACTCTGTATTCTCCAACAGAAAACTCAGTGAAGACTCCCTCCTCCCACTTCCTGGCCCAGGGTGGCAGTGTGTGTCCCGCTTCACTCCGCCCCCTGTAAAGATGGCAGTGTGTGTCCCGCTTCACTCCGCCCTCAATAAAGATGGCAGTGTGTGTCTCACTTCACTCCGCCTCCTATAAAGGTGGCAGTGCGTGTGTCCTGCTTCACTCCGCCCCCTATAAAGATGGCAGTGCGTGTGTCCTGCTACACTCCGCCCCCTATAAAGATGGCAGTGCGTGTGTCCTGCTTCACTCCGCCCCCTGTAAAGATGGCAGTGTATGTGTCCTGCTTCACTCCGCCCCCTGTAAAGATGGCAGTGTATGTGTCCTGCTTCACTCCGCCCCCTGTAAAGATGGCAGTGTGTGTCCCACTTCACTCCGCCCTCAATAAAGATGGCAGTGTGTGTCTCACTTCACTCCGCCTCCTATAAAGGTGGCAGTGCGTGTGTCCTGCTTCACTCCGCTCCCAATAAAGATGGCAGTGTGTGTATCCCGCTACATTCCACCCCCTATAAAGATGGCAGTGCGTGTGTCCCACTTCACTCCGCCCCCAATAAAGATGGCAATGCGTGTGTCCCGCTTCACTCCGCCCCCTATAAAGATGGCAGTGCGTGTGTCCCACTTCACTCCACCCCACTATAAAGATGGCAGTGCGTGTGTCCCACTTCACTCCGCCCCCAATAAAGATGGCAGTGTGTGTATCCCACTACACTCCGCCCCCTATAAAGATGGCAGTGCGTGTGTCCCACTTCACTCCGCCCCCAATAAAGATGGCAGTGCGTGTGTCCTGCTACACTCCGCCCCCTATAAAGATGGCAGTGCGTGTGTCCCACTTCACTCCGCCCCCAATAAAGATGGCAGTGGTTGTGTCCCGCTTCACTCCGCCCCAATAAAGATGGCAGTGCGTGTCCAGTTTCACCCCGCCCCCAATAAAGATGGCAGTGTGTATCCCGCTTCAATCCGGCCCCAATAAAGATGGCAGTGTGTATGTCCCACTGCACTCCGCCCCCAATAAAGATGGCAGCACGTGTGTCACTTCACTCCGCCCCCTATAAAGATGGCAGCACGTGTGTCACTTCACTCCGCCCCCTATAAAGATGGCAGTGTGTCCAGTTCACTTCACCCCAATAAAGATGGCAGTGCTTGTGTCACTTCACTCTGCCCCCTATAAAGATGGCAGTGTGTGTCCCGCTTCATTCCGGCCCCAAGAAAGATGGCAGTGTGTGTATCCCACTACACTCCGCCCCCTATAATGATGGCAGTGTGTGTCTCAATTCACTCTGCCCCCTATAAAGATGGCCGTGTGTGTCCCGCTTCACTCCGCCCCCTATGATGGCTGTGCGTGTCATGCTTCATTCCGCCCCTGAGAAAGATGGCAGTGCGTGTCCCACTTCACTCCCGACCCCTATAAAGATGGCAGTGTGTGTGTCCTGCTTCACTCCGCCCCCTATAATGATGGCAGTGTGTGTCCTGCGTCACTCCGCCCCCTATAAAGATGGCAGTGCGTGTGTCCCGCTTCACTCCGCCCCAATAAAGATGGCAGTGCGTGTCCAGTTTCACCCCGCCCCCAATAAAGATGGCAGTGTGTATCCCGCTTCAATCCGGCCCCAATAAAGATGGCAGTGTGTATGTCCCACTGCACTCCGCCCCCAATAAAGATGGCAGCACGTGTGTCACTTCACTCCGCCCCCTATAAAGATGGCAGCACGTGTGTCACTTCACTCCGCCCCCTATAAAGATGGCAGTGTGTCCAGTTCACTTCACCCCAATAAAGATGGCAGTGCTTGTGTCACTTCACTCTGCCCCCTATAAAGATGGCAGTGTGTGTCCCGCTTCATTCCGGCCCCAAGAAAGATGGCAGTGTGTGTATCCCACTACACTCCGCCCCCTATAATGATGGCAGTGTGTGTCTCAATTCACTCTGCCCCCAATAAAGATGGCAGTGCATGTCCAGTTTCACCCCGCCCCCAATAAAGACGGCAGTGTGTGTCCCGCTTCAAACCGGCCCCAATAAAGATGGCAGTGTGTATGTCCCACTTCACTCCGCCCCCAATAAAGATGGCAGTGTGTATGTCCCATTTCACTCTGCCCCCAATAAAGATGGCTGTGTGTGTCTCACTTCACTCCGCCTCCTATAAAGATGGCAGTGTGTGTGTCCCACTTCACTCCGCCCCCTATAAAGGCAGCAGTGCATGTGTACTGCTTCATTCCGCCTCTATAAAGATGGCAGTGCGTGTCACTTCACTCCGCCCCCTATAAAGATGGCAGTGTGTCCAGCTTCACTCCACCCCAATAAAGATGGCAGTGCTTGTGTCACTTCACTCTGCTCCCTATAAAGATGGCCGTGTGCGTCCTGCTTCATTCTGCCCCCAAGAAAGATGGCAGTGTGTGTCCCGCTTCACTCCGCCCTCTATAAAGATGGCAGTGTGTGTGTCCTGCTTCACTCCGCCCCCTATAAAGATGGCAGCGCGTGTCCTGCTTCACTCCGCCCCCTATAAAGATGGCAGTGCGTGTCTCACTTCACTCTGCCCCCTATAAAGATGGCAGTGCGTGGCCCACTTCACTCCGCCCCCTATGAAGATGGCAGTGCTTGTCTTCATTCCGCCCTCTATAAGGATGGCAGTGTGTGTCTTGCTTCACTCCGCCCCCTATAAAGTTGGCAGTGTGTGTGTCTCGCTTCACTCTGACCCCTATAAAGATGGCAGTGCGTGTGTCCCGCTTCATTCCGCCCCTATAAAGATGGCAGCGCGTGTGTCACTGCACTCTGACCCCTATAAACATGGCAGTGTGTCTCTCCTGCTTCACTCCGCCCCCTATAAAGATGGCAGTGCAGGTCCCGCTTCACCCTGACCCCTATAAAGATGGCAGTGTGTTTGTCCTGCTACCCTCCGCCCCCTATAAAGATGGCAGTCCATGTCCAGTTTCACTCCCCACCCTATAATGATGGCAGTGCTTGTGATTCACTTCATTCTGCCTCCTATAAAGATGGCAGTGTGTGTTCCGCTTCACTCCGCCCCCTATAAAGATGGCAGTGCGTGTTTCACTTCACTCCGCCCCCTATTAACATGGCAGTGTGAGTCTCACTTTACTCCACCCCCTATAAAGATGGCAGTGTGTGTCTCAATTCACTCCACCCCCTATGAAGATGGCAATGTATGTGTCCTGCTTCACTCTGACCCCTATAAACACGGCAGTGTGTCTGTCCAGCTTCACTCCGCCCCTAAAAAGACGGCAGTGCGTGTGTCCAGCTTCACTCTGACCCTTATAAAGATGGCAGTGCTTGTGTCCAGCTTCACTCTGACCCCTATAAGGATGGCGGTGCGTGTCCCACTACACTCCGCCCCATATAAAGATGGCAGTGCGTGTCCCACTTCACTCCGCCCCATATAAAGATGGCAGTGCGTGTCCACTACACTCCGCCCCATATAAAGATGGCAGTGCGTGTCCAGCTTCACTCCTCCCTTCTATAAAGATGGCAGTGCGTGTCCCACTTCACTCCGCCACCTATAAAGATGGCAGTGAATGTCTCACTTCACTCCGCCCTCTATAAAGATGGCAGTGCGTGTCCAGCTTCACTCCTCCCTTCTATAAAGATGGCAGTGCGTGTCCCACTTCACTCCGCCACCTATAAAGATGGCAGTGAATGTCTCACTTCACTCCGCCCTCTATAAAGATGGCAGTGCATGTCCCACCTCGCTCCACCCCCTGTAAAGATGGCAGCATGTGTGTCCCACTTCACTGTGCCCCCTATAAAGATGGCACTGAGTGCATCTCACTTCATTCCGCCCCTTATAAAGATGGCAGTGTGTGGGTCCTGCTACACTCCACCCCCTATAAAGATGGCAGCGTGTGTCCCATTTCACTCCGCCTCCGATAAAGATGGCAGTGCGTGGCCCACTTCACTCCACCCCCTATAAAGATGGCACTGAGTGCATCTCACCTCATTCCGCCCCCTAGAAAGATGGCAGTGCTTGTGTCCCACTTCACTCTGACCCCAATAAAGATGGCAGTGTGTCTCTCACTTCACTCCGCCCCCAATAAAGATGGCAATGTGTGTACTGCCTCACTCCGCCCCCTGTAAAGATGGCAGTGCATTCTCCTGCTTTACCCTGACCCCTATAAAAATAGCAGTGTGTTTGTCCTGCTTTACCCTGACCCCTATAAAGATGGCAGTGTGTGTCTCGCTTCACTCCGCCCCCTATAAAAATGGCAGTGTGTGTCTCGCTTCACTCCGCCCCCTATAAAAATGGCAGTGTGTGTCTCGCTTCACTCCGCCCCCTATAAAGATGACAGTGCGTGTCCCACTACACTCCGCCCCATATAAAGATGGCAGTGCGTGTCCCACTACACTCCGCCCCATATAAAGATGGCAGTGCGTGTCCCACTTCACTCCGCCCCATATAAAGATGGCAGTGCGTGTCCAGCTTCACTCCTCCCTCCTATAAAGATGGCAGTGCGTGGCCCGCTTCACTCTGCCCCATATAAAGATGGCAGTGCGTGTCCCGCTTCACTCCGCCCCCTATAAAGCTGGCAGTGTGTGTGTCCTGCTTCACTCTGACCCCTATAAAGATGGCAGTGCATGTGTCCTGCTTCACTCTGACCCCTATAAAAATGGCAGTGTGTTTGTCCTGCTTCACTCCGCCCCATATAAAGATGGCAGTGCGTGTCTCACTTCACTCCACCCCCTATAAAGATGGCTGTGTGTGTGTCCCGCTTCACTGACCCCTATAATGATGGCAGTGTGTGTTTCACTTCACTCCGCCCCTATAAAGATGGCTGGGCGTGTCACACTTCACTCCGCCCTCTATAAAGATGGCAGCGCTTGTGCCCCACTTCACTCCGACCCCAATAAAGGTGGCAATGTGTGTACTGCCTCACTCCGCCCCCTATAAAGATGGCAATGCATGTCCCGCTTCACTCCGCCCCCTATAAAGATGGCAGTGTGTGTCCTGCTTCACTCTGACCCCTATAAAGATGGCAGTGTGTTTGTCCTGCTTCACTCCGCCTCCGATAAAGATGGCAGTGCGTGTCTCACTTCACTCTGCCCCCTATAAAAATGGCAGTGTGTTTGTCCTGCTTCACTCCGCCCCCTATAAAGATGGCAGTGTGTGTCCTGCTTCACTCTGACCCCTATAAAGATGGCAATGCATGTCCCGCTTCACTCCGCCCCCTATAAAGATGGCAGTGTGTGTCCTGCTTCACTCTGACCCCTATAAAGATGGCAGTGTGTTTGTCCTGCTTCACTCCGCCCCCTATAAAGATGGCAGTGCGTGTCCAGTTTCACCCTTCCCGCCTATAAAGATGGCAGTGTGTGTCTCACTTCACTCCGCCCCCTATAAAGATAGCAGTGCTTGTGATTCACTTCAATCCGCCCCCTATAAAGATGGCACTGCGTGTCTTGCTTCACTCTGCCCCCTATAAAGATGGCAGTGTGAGTCTCACTTTACTCTGCCCCTATAATGATGGCAGTGTGTGTCTCACTTCACTCCGCCCCCTATAAAGATGGCCGTGTGTGTCCCGCTTCACTCCGCCCCCTATGATGGCTGTGCGTGTCATGCTTCATTCCGCCCCTGAGAAAGATGGCAGTGCGTGTCCCACTTCACTCCCGACCCCTATAAAGATGGCAGTGTGTGTGTCCTGCTTCACTCCGCCCCCTATAATGATGGCAGTGTGTGTCCTGCGTCACTCCGCCCCCTATAAAGATGGCAGTGCGTGTGTCCCGCTTCATTCCGCCCCTATAAAGATGGCAGCGCGTGTGTCACTGCACTCTGACCCCTATAAACATGGCAGTGTGTCTCTCCTGCTTCACTTCGCCCCCTATAAAGATGGCAGTGCGGGTCCCGCTTCACCCTGACCCCTATAAAGATGGCAGTGCGTGTCTCACTTCACTCCGCCCCCTATAAAGATGGCAGTGTGTTTGTCCTGCTACTCTCCGCCCCCTATAAAGATGGCAGTCCATGTCCAGTTTCACTCCCCACCCTATAATGATGGCAATGCTTGTGATTCACTTCATTCTGCCTCCTATAAAGATGGCAGTGCGTGTGTCCTGCTTCACTCCGCCCCCTATTAACATGGCAGTGTGTCTGTCCTGCTACTCTCCGCCCCCTATAAAGATGGCAGCGTGTGTGTTCCGCTTCACTCTGCCCCTATAAAGATGGCAGTGCGTGTCTCACTTCACTCCGCCCCCTATAAAGATGGCAGTCCGTGTCCAGCTTCACTCCGCCCCCTATAAATATGGCAGTGTGTGTGTCGCACTCCTTTCCACCCCATATAAAGACGGCAGTGCTTGTGTCCAGCTTCACTCCTCCCTCCTATAAAGATGGTAGAGCGTGTCCAGATTCACTCCTCCCTCCTATAAAGATGGCAGAGCATGTCGTTTCACTCCTCCCTCCTATAAAGATGGCAGTGCGTGTGTCTCGCTTCACTCCACCCCCATAAAGATGGCAGCGCTTGTGAATCACTTCATTCCGCCCCTATAAAGATGGCAGTGCATGTCCAGATTCACTCCTCCCTCCTATAAAGATGGCAGAGCATGTCCCACTTCACTCCGCCCCCTATAAAGATGGCAGTGCATGTCCCACTTCACTCCGCCCCATATAAAGATGGCAGTGCATGTCCAGATTCACTCCTCCCTCCTATAAAGATGGCAGTGCGTGTCCAGATTCACTCCTCCCTCCTATAAAGATGGCAGTGCGTGTGTCTCGCTTCACTCTGCCCCCTATAAAGATGGCAGTGCTTGTGATTCACTTCATTCTGCCTCCTATAAAGATGGCAGTGCCTGTCTCGCTTCACTCCGCCCCCTATAAAGATGGCAGTGCGTGTGTCCAGCTTCACTCCGCCCCCTATAAAGATGGCAGTGCGGTGTCCCACTTCACGCTACCTCCTATAATGATGGCAGTGCGTGTCACACTTCACTCCGTCCCCTATAATGATGGCAGTGCGTGTCACACTTCACTCCGCCCCCTATAAAGATGGCAGTGTGGTGTCCCACTTCACTCCACCCCCTATAAAGATGGCAGTGCGTGGCCCGCTTCACTCCGCCCCATATAAAGATGGCAGTGCGGTGTCCCGCTTCACTCCACCCCCTATAAAGATGGCAGTGCGTGGCCCACTTCACTCCGCCCCACATAAAGATGGCAGTGCGTGTCCCGCTTCACTCCGCCCCATATAAAGATGGCAGTGCGTGGCCCGCTTCACTCCGCCCCATATAAAGATGGCAGTGCGTGTCCCGCTTCACTCTACCCCCTATAAAGATGGCAGTGCGTGGCCCGCTTCACTCTGCCCCATATAAAGATGGCAGTGCATGTCTCGCTTCACTCTGCCCCCTATAAAGATGGCAGTGCGTGGCCCGCTTCACTCTGCCCCATATAAAGATGGCAGTGCATGTCTCGCTTCACTCTGCCCCCTATAAAGCTGGCAGTGCGTGTGTCCCGCTTCACTCTGACCCCTATAAAGATGGCAGAGCATGTGTCTCACTTTACTCCGCCCCCTATACAGATGGCAGTCCGTGTCCAGCTTCACTCCGTCCCCTATAAATATGGCAGTGAGTGTGTCGCACTTCATTCCACCCCCTATAAAGATGGCAGTGCATGTCACACTTCACTCCGCCCCATATAAAGATGGCAGTGCGTGTCCCAATTCACTCCGCCCCTTATAAAGATGACAGTGCGTGTCCCACTTCACTCCGCCCCCTATAAAGATGGCAGTGCGTGTCCCGCTTCACTCCGCCCCCTATGAAGATGGCAGTGTGTGTCCCACTTCACTCCGCCCCTATAAAGATGGCAGTGCATGTCCCACTTCACTCTGCCCCTATAAAGATGGCAGTGCGTGTCCCGTTTCACTCTGCCCCTATAATGATGGCAGTGCTTGTGACCCTCTTCACTCCGCCCCCTATAATGATTGCAGTGTGTGTCTCACTTCACTCCACCCCCTACAAAGATGGCAGTGCGTGTGTCCTGCTTCACTCCACACCCTACAAAGATGGCAGTGCGTGTGTCCTGCTTCACTCCGCACCCTACAAAGATGGCAGTGCGTGTGTCCTGCTTCACTCCGCACCCTACAAAGATGGCAGTGCGTGTGTCCTGCTTCACTCCGCACCCTACAAAGATGGCAGTGCGTGTGTCCTGCTTCACTCCGCACCCTACAAAGATGGCAGTGCGTGTGCCCCGCCTCACTACGCCCCCTATAAAGATGGCAGGGCATGGTTCCGCTTCACTCCGCCCCTATAAAGATGGCAGTGCGTGTGTCCCGCTTCACTCTGCCCCCTATAAAGATGGCAGTGAGTCTCACTTCACTCCACCCCCTATAATGATGGCAGTGTGTGTCTCACTTCACTCCGCCCCCATAAAGATGGCAGTGCGTGTCCCACTTCACTCCGCCCCCTATAAAGATGGCTGCGCGTGTCACATTTCACTCCGCCCCCTATAAAGATGGCAGTGCGGTGTCCCACTTCACTCCACCCCCTATAAAGATGGCAGTGTGTGTCTCGCTTCACTCCGTCCCCTATAAAGATGGCAGTGCGTGTGTCCAGCTTCACTTCGCCCCCTATAAATATGGCAGTGCGTGTGTCGCACTTCATTCCACCCCCTATAAAGATGGCAGTGCTTGTGTCCAGCTTCACTCCGCCCCCTATAAAGATAGCAGTGCATGTCCCACTTCACTCCACCCCATATAAAGATGGCAGTGCGTGTCCCAATTCACTCCGCCCCTTATAAAGATGGCAGTGCGTGTCCCACTTCACTCCGCCCCTTATAAAGATGGCAGTGCGTGTCCCAATTCACTCCGGCCCTTATAAAGATGGCAGTGCGTGTCCCACTTCACTCCGCCCCATATAAAGATGGTAGTACGTGTCCAGCTTCACTCCTCCCTCCTATAAAGATGGCAGTGCGTGTGTCTCGCTTCACTCTGCCCCCTATAAAGATGGCAGCGCTTGTGAATCACTTCATTCCGCCCCCTAAAAAGATGGCAGTGCATGTCCAGATTCACTCCTCCCTCCTATAAAGATGGCAGAGCATGTCCTACTTCACTCCGCCCCCTATAAAGATGGCAGTGCATGTCCCACTTCACTCCGCCCCCTATAAAGATGGCAGTGCATGTCCCACTTCACTCCGCCCCCTATGAAGATGGCAGAGCATGTCCCACTTCACTCCGCCCCCTATAAAGATGGCAGTGCATGTCCCACTTCACTCCGCCCCCTATAAAGATGGCAGTGCATGTCCCACTTCACTCTGCCCCCTATGAAGATGGCAGTGTGTGTGTCCAGCTTCACTCCGCCCCCTATAAAGATGGCAGTGTGTGTCTCGCTTCACTCCACCCCACTATAAAGATGGCAGTGCATGTGTCCCGCTTCACTATGCCCCCTTTCCAGATGGTAGTGCAGGTCCTGCTTCACTCCGCCCCCTATAAAGATGGCAGCACGTGTCACGCTTCACTCCGCCCCCTATAAAGATGGCAGTGCATGTCCAGCTTCACTCCACCCCCTATAAAGCTGGCAGTCCGCATCCAGTTTCATTCCGCCCCCTATAAAGATGGCAGACCGTGTTCAGCTTCACTCCGCCCCCTATAAGGAAGGCAGTGCATGTGTCCCGCGTTACTCCGCCCCCTATAAAGATGGCCCTGTGTGTATCCTGCTTCACTCCAACCCCGATAAATATCCTGTTCACATCGCCCCCTATAAAGAATGCGGTGCGTGTGTCTCACTTCACTCTGACCCCTATAAAGATGGCAGTGCGTGTCCCACTTCACTCCACACCCTACAAAGATGGCAGTGTGGGTCCTACTTCACTCTGACCCCTATAAAGATGGCAGTGTGTGTCCCACTTCACTCTGACCCTTATAAAGATGGCAGTGCGTGTGTCCTGCTTCACTCCGCACCTTACAAAGATGGCAGTGCATGTGTCCTGCTTCACTCCGCACCCTACAAAGATGGCAGTGCGTGTGCCCCGCCTCACTACGCCCCCTATAAAGATGGCAGGGCATGGTTCCGCTTCACTCCGCCCCTTATAAAGATGGCAGTGCATGTGTCCTGCTTCACTCTGCCCCCTATAAAGATGGCAGCCATGTAAATGTCCAGCTCACATCGCCCCCTATAAAGATGGTGGCCAATAGGCTGAGCCCATCACCAGATGCTCCGCAGATGCTGCTCTCTCAATGCACAGATGGGGTGTAGCCTATTTGGGGGGTACACAAGATGCCCATGAAGCCTGCCCGCTCAGCTGTTGGGTACAATCGCAGAGAGAATGAGAGCGAGAAGCAGGGGAAGAGCCGGGGCCAGATCCCACCTGGACCTCAGTCCTGGAGAAGCGGACAGCTTGCAGCTCCCATCCGCTATTTCTGCAAAACCCATGGTTTGGGAAGCGCTGCTCTAACACCCACCCACCATGTTCAGCTTACCTGCCCCGGCAGCGGTGGCATTGGGTGGCCCTTATCCATGTCATCACCCCGCAGGGGTCGGGTCAAGGCAACTCCATTCTGTAAAGACAAGAGGCAGGGAGCAGGTGGTGAGGCACAGGTCACTGAGAGCTGCCATCAGACATCTCGCCAAGTCAAGGCTCAATAATTCAACCCAGCTAACCAGAGCTGGTCACAGGGCAAAAGGCCAGCCTCAGAGCACCCCAGCAAGGAAATATGTACAGCAACACCATTTAGCATGAATGGTTAAAGCATAACTTGTGTGTCAAAGCTCAAAAAAGGCAGAGGGCTTCATTAACTGTCTTGAGGGAATGCTTAGGAAGACAAGCCATTAATAAAACTCCTGCTCAAAATGTTCAGAGAACAATGAGATCAGGAAGTCTTGTTTGAGAGATTAATAATTAAGGATGTTTATATAATTGATGAGGGCCTGGGAAGGATACCCCTGACAGAGTGGAGGCTGAGAGGATGTTTCCCCCTCGTGGGGGTATCTAGAACAAGGGGGGGCTCGCTTTCCGAATGAGGGGTCTCCTATTGAAGATGGAGATGAGGAGGAATTTCTTCTCTCAGAGGGTGGTCAGTCTGTGGAATTCTCCCCCCCACCACCCCCAGAGGGCAGGGGAGGCTGGGTCACTGAATATATTCAAGGCTGAGTTCGACAGATTTTTGATCGACAAGGGGGTCGAGGGTTATTGAAGATGGGGGTGGGTGCACTCTGATAGCAAACTGGAGTTAAGACAATCAGATCAGCCTTGATCTTACTGAATGGCACAGCAGTCTCGAGGGGCAGAATGGCCTAATCCTGCTACTAATCCCTTTGTGTTCTTAAATTTCAAGGGTGAGTTGGGGAGCTCAAAGGACAGAGAAACAGAAAGGCTGGACCCTGTTTGATACAGAATGAACACTTCACTGGATTCGATTTACTCCACCAGCACCTGTCTCGTGCTGTGTGACAGTGTTATAGGAACACACAATGGTGACAGGAGGAGGAGATAACCATTCATCTCACAGTGAACCTCCGGGTGAAGGAGGCTGACCAATTGCTGATTCTCTCAGGTCTGGAACACCAACCTGCCCACATCCCACCCCCTCCCAAAAGACGGAGCATCAATTGGAGCTTTCACGTGGTGAGAGAACATGCAGCACAGAATCAGGCCATTCGGTCCATCTGCTGGACTGGTTCTGCTCCACTCAAACCTCCTCCCACCCCCTCTCCACCTCCCCCCATCCCCATATCCTTCTACTCCTTTCTCCCTCATGTGTTTACCCAGCTTCCCCCTTAAATGTATCGATGCTATTCACCTCGACCACTCCCTGTGGGAGCGAGTCCCACATTCTCCCCACTCTCTGGGTGAAGACGTTTCTCCTGAGTTCCTAGTCGGATTTATTAGTGACTGTCTTATATTGATGGGCCCCTAGTTCTGGTCTCCCTCTACAAGTGGGGGTATCTCCCTAACTTTATTGGACCTGTTTGTTCACTTGGGGTTGCTGATACAGAGGAAACAGTTGGACTCTCCAGCTCTGGGTCACAAGAGACAGGAACAGAAGGCCATTCGGCCTATCCGGTCTGCCCTGCCATTCAATACAATCATGGCTGATCTTGGACTTCAACTCCATTTTCCTGCCCACTCTCCATACCCCTTCATTCCCTTAGCGTCCAAAAGTCTATCCCTAACAGTCTTGACAGCATTCAACAATGGAGCATCCACACTCTCTGGGCTAGAGAATTCCAAAGACCCCCAACCCTTCAAGTGAAGAAGTTTCTCCTCATCTCAGTCGAAAACAATCGGCCCCCTTATCGTGTGTTTTAGATTCCCTGAGCAAGGGGAAACACCCTCTCCGTGTCGATCCAGTCAAGCCCCATCAGAGCTAACAGCAAGCTGGTGTCAATGTCAGTGAGGAGGTTACTGGCTCCTGGAAGGCATGGCTCCACTCACCTGCAAGCTGTAGTTCTGCAGCCGTTCAATAAGCTCTTCTCGTACACCTTTAAGAACAGAAGACACAGATAATACAGGACCTGGTGGTCACAGTGCACAAAGAGACCACAACAGATAATACTTCATTTTAAATCGCTGCAATATCCTTCCACACCCTTCTCTCCCAAGTAATTATCTTGCTTTCCCTAGAAGCATCAGTACTTCACTTAGTTACAGTGCTACAATCTCTAGTGTTCACACAGAGTAAGGAATCTTTCTGCTGTGCCATCAGTTTGTGGGAGGCCATATAACCCTCGAACCATGTTGGACTACCCCCACCCCCATGGCCACAGTTAGGGAAGGAGTGCTCGTTCCTGTCAGTCTATTAATCAGCTCCAGAATCCTTGCAATAATTTTCACTGTCCCCCAACTGAAAGCCTACAGTGCGATGGGAGGGTCTCACAGGGACGTTCCTGCAGGACTCCAGCTATCCTTCCAATACTGATGGCTCAGCAAGTGGAATAGCAGACTGCTCAGGTTTCATCACTTGACACGGGCTGGGGAATTTACAGAGCAGAATGCAGAGTTGAAATAGAACAGGGAAGGCGAGGGGTTTAAAAACAAAAACATCTTGGCTCCAATGTTCAAATGGAACCAGCTGGAGGCAGCAGCAACTTCAGAGAGGTTGTGTTAATAGTCCAGGCGGTGATCTCAATCAGAGAGCACCCAAATCCCGAACTCATCCTCTCCAGGTGATCGCTGATTTGCGATCTACTTCCAGGTGGGCAATGAGGGATTTTCAAATCTTATCCAAGGCAGGAAACGTGGGAATCAGACACAATCCAATTAACTGTCAGGACAGGCTCGAGAGGGGCTGAATGGCCTCCTCCTCTTCCTAATGTCACTACAACTGAATTATGCAAGGGTCACAGGCAGTACCCACAACTGCACAGAATTCATTTATATAGCGCCTCATCACATTATTAGCACAGGTCAAATCCACTTCACTATACAACCAATCTTTTTCTGGAATGTTAAACTTGACTACTTTTTTTATTCATTCACAGGATGTGGGCTTCGCTGGCTGGGTCAGCATTTATTGCCCATCCCTAATTGCCCCTTGAGAAGGTGGTGGTGAGCTGCCTTCTTGAACTGCTGCAGTCCATGTGGCACAGGTGCTGTTAGGGAGGGAGTTCCAGGATTTTGACCCAGAGACAGTGAAGGAACAGCGATATATTTCCAAGTCAGGATGGTGAGTGACTTGGAGGGGAACTTCCAGGTGGTGGTGTTCCCATCTATCTGCTGCCCTTGTCCTTCTAGATGGTAGAGGTCGTGGGTTTGGAAGGTGCTGTCAAAGGAGTCTTGGTGAATTCCTGCAGTGCATCTTGTAGATGGTACACACACTGCTGCTACTGTGTGTCGGTGGTGGAGGGAGTGAATGTTTGTGGATGGGGTGCCAATCAAGCGGGGCTGCTTTGTCCTGGACAGTGTCCAGCTTCTTGAGTGTTGTGGGAGCTGCACTCATCCAGGCAAGTGGGGAGTATTCCATCACACTCCTGACTTGTGCCTTGTAGATGGTGGACAGACTTTGGGGAGTCAGGAGGTGAGTTACCAGCCGCTGGATTCCCAGCCTACTAATGACCCAAAGATATCGGTTCTAATCCCACAACAGCAGCTTAAATTCAGTTAATAAATCTGGAATTGAAAACTAGTCTCAATGATGGTGACCATGAAACTGTCATCAATTGTGGTAAAAACCCACCTGGTTCACTAAAGTCCTTTAGGGAGGGAAATCTGCCCTCCTTACCCGGTCTGGCCTACATGTGACTCCAGACCCACAGCAACGTGGGTGACACTGGCCCTCTGAAATGGCCAAGCAAACCACTCAGTTGTATACAAGGCAGCGGCTCACCATCACTTTTCCAAGGGGTATTGCAAAAGGAAATCATGTTTGACTAATTTATTAGAGTTCTTTGAGGAGGTGATAAACAACGTGGATGAAGGGGAACCCGTGGTGGTGGATTGCCAGCGGCTACTTGCCAAGGTAGCACGTCAAAGGTTGCTACACAAAATAAGAGCTCATGATGTAGGGGGTAACACCTTAGCTAACCAAGCCTCTGTCCATGTTAACAGGGTCGGCAACACAAGAAACAGGA
Organism: Isurus oxyrinchus; assembly: GCA_026770705.1. Taxonomy (NCBI): domain Eukaryota; kingdom Metazoa; phylum Chordata; class Chondrichthyes; order Lamniformes; family Lamnidae; genus Isurus; species Isurus oxyrinchus. The sequence continues at coordinate 13,206,228 of JANJGN010000037.1, read as the reverse complement.
GAAGACCATTCGGCCCATCGAACCTGCTCCACCATTCAATACGATCACGGCTGATCTTGGGCTTCAACTCCACTTTCCTGCCTGCTCCACATATCCCGGTATTCCCTTAAAGACACTAAACATCTGTCTATCCCGGCCTTAAATATACGCAACGATGGAGCATCCACAGCCCTCTGGGATAGAGAATTCCAAAGATCCACAATCCTCTGAGTGAAGAGATTTCCCCACATCTCAGTCCAAAATGATCGGCCCCTTATCCCGAGACTGGGCTCCCGTGTTTTAGATTCTCCGACCAGCGGGAACAATCTCCCAGCGCCCGCCCTGTCACATCCCCTTCGGAATCCTGTAGGTTTCAGTGAGATCCCCTCTCATTCTCCGAAACTCCAGAGAATAGAAACCCGATTTACTCAGCCTCTCATCATAGGACAGCCCCTCACCCCAGGCACCAATCCAGTGAACCTTCACTGTATCGCCTCCAGTGTAAGTATATCCTTCCTTAAATGTACACACAATATTCCAGATGTGAACTCACCAAAACCCTGTACAACAGAGCAAGAATTCCTTATTCCCATACTCCAATCCCCTTGCAATAAAGGCCAATGTGCCATTGACCTTCCTAATCACTTGCTGCACCTGCAGGCTAACTTTCTGCATTCCCTGTACAAGCACACCCAAGTCTCTTTCAACATCCACACTCACAAGTTTCTCATCTTTTAAAAAATATTCTGTTTTTCTATTCCTACCACCAAAGTGAATAACCTCACACTTCCTTACATTATACTCCAATTGCCATCCTGTTGCCCAGCCACTCAAGCTCTCTATAACCCTTTGCAGCCTCTCTGTGTCCTCCCCACAGCTTACCTCTCCCCCTAGCTTTGTATCATCAGCAAACTTGGATACCTTACTCTCTGTCTCTTCATCTAAGCCATTAATATGGATTGTAAATAACTGATCCTTGTGGCACTCCACTGCCTGCTGACTTGAAAAAGCCCCATTTATGCTCGTTCTCTGCTTTCTATCCATTAGCCAATCCTCTATCCATGCTAAAATATTACCCACCATCTCCATGAGTCCTTATCTTGCCCATTAACCTTTTGAGTGGCATCTTATCGAAAGCCTTTTGGAAATCCAGGTATACAACATCTACTGGTTCCCCTTTATCCAGCCTATAAGTTACATCCTCAAAAAACTCCAATAAATGTGTTAAACAGGACTACTCCTTAGTAAAACCATACTGATTTTGTCTAATCATACTATGTTTTACTAAGTGCATTGTTAAGGCTTCCTTAGAAGTGGCAAGTTGTCATGAGTGGAGTGTCACAGGGATTGGTGCTGGGGCCTCAACTATTTACAATTTATATCAATGACTTGGACGAAGGGACCAAATGTAAGGTTGTGAAACTTACTGATGACACCAAGATCGATAGGAAAGTAAGTTGTGAAGAGGTCATAAAGAGGCTGCAAAGGGACATCGATGGGTTAAGTGAACGGGCAAAAATTTGGAGTATGATGTGAGAAAATGTGAATCTATCCACTTTGGCAGGTAGAATAGAAAAGCAGCAGATTATTTAAATGGAGAGAAATTGCAGAACTCTGAGGTACAGAGGGATCTGGGTGTCCTGGTACATGAATCAGGGAAAGTTAGTATGCAGAGATTAGGAAGGCAAATGGGATGTTGTTGTTTATTTCAAGGGGAATGGAATATAAAGACCATAAGACATAGGAGCAGAAATTAGGCCATTCGGCCCATCGAGTCTGCTCCGCCATTCAATCATAGCTAATAAGTTTCTCAACCCCATTCTCCCGCCTTCTCCCCATAACCTTTGATCCCCTTACCAATCAAGAACCTATCTATCTCGGTCTTAAATACTCAATGACCTGGCCTCCACAGCCTTCTGTGGCAATGAATTCCATAGATTCACCACTCTCTGGCTAAAGAAGTTTCTCCTCATCTCTGTTCTAAAAGGTCTTCCCTTTACTCTGAGGCTGTGCCCTCGGGTCCTAGTCTCTCCTACTAATGGAAACATCTTCCCCACGTCCATGCTATCCAGGCCTTTCAGTAAATTTCAATCAGATCCCCCCTCATCCTTCTAAACTCCATCAAGTATAGACCCAGAGTCCTCAAACGTTCCTCATATGTTAAGCCCTTCATTCCTGGGATCGTTCTCGTGAACCTCCTCTGGACCCTCTCCAGGGCCAGCACATCCTTCCTGAGATACGGGGCCCAAAATTGCTCACAATATTCTAAATGTGGTCTGACCGGAGCCTTATAAAGCCTCAGCAGCACATCCCTGCTTTTATATTCTAGCCCTCTCAAAATAAATGCCAACATTGCATTTGCCTTTCTAACTACTGACTCAACCTGCAAGTTAACCTTAAGAGAATCCTGGACTAGGACTCCCAAGTCCCTTTGCACTCCAGATTTCTGAATTCTCTCGCCATTTAGAAAATAGTCTATGCCTCTATTCTTCATACCAAAGTGTTTGACCTCACACTTCCCCACGTTGTATTCCATCTGCCACTTCTTTGCCCATTCTCCTAACCTGTCCAAATCCTTCTGCAGCCTCCCCGCCTCCTCAATACTACCTGTCCCTCCACCTATCTTTGTATCATCTGCAAACTTAACCAGGATGCCCTCAGTTCCTTCATCCAGATCATTAATGTTTAAAGTGAAAAGCTGTGGCCCCAACACTGACACTGCGGAACTCCACTAGTCACCGGCCGCCATCCTGAGAAGGACCCCCTTATCCCCACTCTCTGCCTCCTGCCAGACAGCCAATCTTCTATCCATGCTAGTACCTTGCCTCTAACACCATGGGCTCTTATCTTCCTGAGCAGCCTCCTGTGCGGCACCTTGTCAAAGGCCTTCTGGAAGTCCAAAGTAGGGATGTTTTGCCACAGTTGTACAGGATATAAATGTATTAGAAACAGTTCAGGGAAGGTTCACTCGACTGATTCCTGGGATGGGGTTTATCTTATGAGGACAGATTGGACAGGCTGGACCTGCATCCATTGGAGTTTAGAAGAATGAGAGGTGACCTTATTGACACATATCAGATCCTGAGTGGCAGTTTGACAGGTCGGAGGCTGAGAGAACATTTCCCCTTGTGGGAGAGACTAGAAACAGGGGACAGTTTAAAAATAAGGGGTCTCCCATTGAAGAGGAGAATTGTTTTTCTCAGGGGGGTGTCATGACTCTTCGGAGCTCTCTTCCCCAGAGAGTGGTGGAGGCAGGGTCAGTGAATATTTTTAAGGTAAAGGTAGATAGATTCTTGATTACCAAGGGGGCCAAAGGTTATCGGGGGGTAGGTGGAATGTGGAGTCGAGGTCACAATCCGATCAGGCATGGTCTAACTGAATGGTGGAGCAGGTTCGAGGGGCCGAATGGCAATTTCCTAACTCTTGTGCTCATGCGTATGCTGATCTTGCCAGGGCTGCTCACATTCTCATGAATTAATGTTTAAAAAAAGAACCATTGCATACAGTAACTAAGCAATGTTTATGTAATTTGAGTTGAGACACACTGGGCAGGGCTGACCTATTCGTCCAGTGTCGCTGCTGGATCTTTTATTGTTTTAGATGTTAAATGTGTGAGCATCGCTGGCTGGGCCCAGCACTTATTGCCCATCCCTAATTACCCCTTGAGAAGGGGGAGGTGAGCTGCCTTCTTGAGCCACTGGTGTAGGTACACCCACAGCGCTGTTAGGGAGGGAATTCCAGGATTTTGACCCAGCGACAATGAAGGACCGGCCGATACATTTCCAAGTCAGGATGGTGAGGAGGGGAACATCCAGGTGGTGGTGTTCCCAAGCGTCTGGCACCCTTGTCCTTCCAGATGGTAGCGGTCGTGGTTTTGGAAGGTGCTGTCGAAGGAGCCTCGGTGAATTGCTGAAAAGGCAGGCAGGAGGGATGAGCGCTGCCTAACAGCAGGCGGACATGTCATCCAAAAGACAGGCACCTCTAACAACCCGGCAGCACCCCCTTAGTGCTGCATTGAGGCGTTGGCCCGCATCGAATCCAAAAAAGGGACTGAAGTCGGGCCGGTCACCTTCCGATCTGGCCCTTCTCGTGCTTGGGGGTGATGAATCAAGACATGCCCGGTTGGATAAATTCCCTGCTACGTGTCAGGAGAACCCAGAAAGAAAAGCGCCGGTTTTGAAAGCAAAATAGTGCAGAGGCTGGAAACGCAAAATAAATTAAAGGAACACGGAAAGCGGCGGAAAGCCTCAGCAGGTTTGGCAGAGAGAGAAACAAGAGTTAGTGTTTCAAATCCAACATGACTCTTCTTCAGGGCTGAAGGGTCGAAAGAAAAGTCCCGCGGACTCGAAACGTTAACGCTGCTTCTCGCTCCACAGATGCTGCCAGGCCTGCTGAGTTTTTCCAGCGTTTTCTGTTTTTTAAATCAATGATTTTCAACTGTTCTAAACACTGGAGCTGAACAACGTCCATTCAGATTAAAACAAGGTTCATTTTCAACCAAAATCTGCTGCTTAACTCAATGGAAAATGGGTTTAACATTTTAAAACATATCTAAGAGTTCCTATTACACAAAATAATCATATTGTGTTGAATTATAATTTATTAATGGTCAAATTGCTTATGTTAATTCAGGAATTTAACGAAATTTCGATTTTTATTCATCGCTTATAATGAAATTAAAGTCCAAATTCAATGGTTTAATGATAAATTAATGTTACTCATTAATTTAGTTGGAATTTTATTTTATTAATTGTTTTCCAAAATCCAGCCCGGGGGCGGGGGCCCCTGCGGGATTTATTAGGGCCCTGTGTTCCGGGTCTTCCCAGCCGGCCTCCGGGAGCCGCATCCCGGGGGTAAGCTGGACTCGAGCCCGAGGCTTCAGGCGCTGCTAGGCCCGAACCCGGAGATCCGCGGAGTGAGGGGCCCGAGGGTTTGGGGGGGGGGGGGGGGGGGCGGACGGGAGGGAGGTTGGTCGGCGGGACCCTACCTTGGGCGGAGAAGCCGATCTCGTTGAGTTTGGCCTGTAGCTCCTGGACGCTCCAGCTGCCGAGCTCCGGCGCATCCACCCCGGGCGGCGCGTCCGCCATGTCGGTCTCCAGAAGCAGCACCGGCGGCAGCAAATGTCGCTGCCTCCTCAACCAAACCTGGTGGCCTTCACCGACTCCCCGCCCACCTCTCATCCGATTGGCTCCTACTGAAAGCAGATGCCACACAGCGACAGCGCTTTCACTCTCCATTGGTTGAATGGCCATCAATCATGGGGAGACCACCGCCCACCAGTACCAGCAAGTGTGGTTGTCACGCCTCCATTGTCAATCACCGGGCACTGGCAAGGCGCCTGCGCACTGGCGGGTTGCGGCGGCGGGGAATGGCGGGATTTGTAGTTTCACACCACACCTACAACCCCCACAATGCAATGCGCGACCTCCCGTCCCTTCCAGCCTGAGGGTCAAATGATAAAATGGTCCCTGGAATTAAATTCTAAATCCAACTCCAGATTTCCAACCTCCAGTAAGAGGGTTGGAGGGAAAATAAACTGTTTCTATTGTCTTCTATGGTAATCTTTTTCATATCCTCACTCAACCTTTCACCTAAAATGGCGGCGCCCATGCAGGTGCTCAGAGGCTGAGGGAGTTTGTCTAAAACTTCAGGGTTTGTTTTAACTGTGAGTTTCTGCAGCTGGGGTTAGAGTCACTGAATATCGAGTCTCCACATCTCCCTCCACCTGCTCAGCACTGACCCTCCGACAGTGTGGCTCTCCCTCAGCGCTGACCCTCCGACAGTGCGGCACTCCCTCAGCGCTGACCCTCCGACAGTGCGGCGCTCCCTCAGCACTGACCCTCCGACAGTGCGGCGCTCCCTCAGCACTGACCCTCCGACAGTGCGGCACTCCCTCAGCACTGACCCTCCGACAGTGCGGCGCTCCCTCAGCACTGACCCTCTGACCACGCGGTGCTCCCTCAGCACTGACCCTCCGACAGTGCGGCTCTCCCTCAGTACTGACCCTCCGACAGTGCGGCGCTCCCTCAGCACTGACCCTCCGACAGTGCGGCACTCCCTCGGCGCTGACCCTCCGATGGCGCGGCGCTGACCCTCCGACGGCGCGGCGCTCCCTCGGCGCTGACCCTCCCCAAGCACTGTGCTGTTGGTGCCACAGCCTGTTACCCGGCTTGTCATCTTTATCACTAAGACTAATTCTCTTTTCTTTTCACTCTGCAGACACAAAATGTCCAAACTCTCCAGAGCCACGAGAGTTGTGAAGAAGGTGGACCCCGGAACCGTGATCAGAGCCATTGTGCGTTCTGGTCAGGCAGCCCCAGGACCCCCACTTGGCCCAACGCTCGGTCAGGTAAAGTGAGGCAGTGCCCAACTGAAGAAAGAAATCTCCCATTTTACCAGCTCCTTTCACCATCTGAGGATGTTCCGAAGTGTTTCACAGTGAAGGTGCTTTATGTCTGAAGTGTAACGTAGCAGCCAATTTACGCACAGCAAGATCCCACAAACAGCAACATGATAATGACCCAGATCATCTGTTTTTAGCGATGTTGGTTGAGGGATAAATATTGGCCCCAGGACACCGGGGAGAACTCCCCCCTGCTCTTCTTCCAATAGTGGCCGTGGGATCTTTTACACCCACCCGAGAGGGTTAAACTTGGTTTAACCTGCACCTCTCACAGTGCAGCCCTCCCTCAGTTTATAGAATGGGACTTGAACCCACAATCTCCTGTCTCAGAGGAGAGCGTGTAACCCACTGAGCCGCAGATGGCACCTCCGGTTTAGTCGAAATAGTCTGGCTACTTCCCTACTGCATTGTGACCCCACATGTCCTCCACCCTCACTGTCTGTCCTTTCCTCTCCACAGCGGGGGATTCCTATTGGTCAGTTCTGTAAGGAGTTCAACGAGAGGACAAAAGATATGAAGGAAGGGCTACCACTGCCCATCAAAATCTTTGTCAATGTAAGTTTGGAATGAACGAACAATTGGCTGGAAGCAGCACTTGGATCAGTGGAGAGTTAATGTGGCGTTTGTCTTTCTTTGATGTAGTTTGAGGGAGTAATGTTGTTGACAGCCCTTGTGACTGGCCTAGAACCCTGATCTCACCAGCTATGGCACTGTGACCCACACAGGAAAGGAGCAGACTCCGGGTCTCACCAACTGTGGCACTGTCACCCACACAGGAAAGGAGCAGACTCCAGGTCTCACCAGCTGTGACACTGTGACCCACACAGGAAAGGAGCAGACTCCGGGTCTCACCAGCTGTGACACTGTGACCCACACAGGAAAGGAGCAGACTCCGGGTCTCACCAGCTGTGACACTGTGACCCACACAGGAAAGGAGCAGACTCCGGGTCTCACCAGCTGTGACACTGTGACCCACACAGGAAAGGAGCAGACTCCGGGTCTCACCAGCTGTGGCACTGTGACCCACACAGGAAAGGAGCAGACTCCGGGTCTCACCAGCTGTGGCACTGTGACCCACACAGGAAAGGAGCCGACTCCAGGTCTCACCAGCTGTGGCACTGTGACCCACACAGGAAAGGAGCCGACTCCAGCCTCAGCTTCCGATGTGGCAACACTCAGCCTCGTGCACCTGGGGGGGAGGGGAAGGCAGAAATCTGGCAACGCCGCAGCTCCTGCTCACCATCTACCCACCCAATCCCCTGCCAGGGTGGTGCTGGATGGATGTGGCTCGGCATGAAGCCATCATGGCCAAATAGCCCGCAATTATTTGCAAATGTAAAATCGGCCACTTGTTTGACCCACAGTGAGGGGCGGTGTCCTCGAGGAGAGGGGAGGGACAATGTCCTCGGGGCAGGGAGGGGAGGTGTCCTCGAGGAGAGGGGAGGGACAATGTCCTCGGGTCAGGGAGGGAGGTGTCCTCGAGGAGAGGGGAGGGACAATGTCCTCGGGGCAGGGGAAGGGGAGTAACTCTCGGAGCTGCTCTGACCTCTGCCTGAGACGGTGCCTGGTCTGGGGGCTGTCCTTGATGTGGAGTATGGAATCTCTGTCCACTCTAACATTGCCTCTGTTCCAGCCCGACCGGACTTATGAGCTGAAAATCAACATGCCCACGGTGTCATACTTCCTGAAGGCTGCAGCTGGCATTGAGAAGGGGGCTGGAAGGACGGGTGAGTGAACACTAGAGAGGGAAACATGGAGGGAATTGGACTTGGGTGGGGACAGGAGTAGTGCAGGAATAGAGGCAACTTGTAAACCCTGCCGAACCCCTCGATTAGATTCCGGTCGGTAACTCACTCCCGGGTATCTGTTATTCTATATATAAACCACCCAAACCCCTCGATTAGATTCCAGTCTGTAACTCACTCCCAAATATCTGTTATTCTATATATAAACCCCACTTAACACCTCGATTAGATTCCAGTCTGTAACTCACTCCCGGGTATCTGTTATTCTATATATAAACCACCCCGAACCTCTCGATTAGATTCCAGTCTGTAACTCAATCCCGGGTATCTGTTATTCTATATATAAACCCCACTTAACACCTCGATTAGATTCCAGTCTGTAACTCACTCCCGGGTATCTGTTATTCTATATATAAACCCCCCTTAAACCCTCGATTAGATTCCAGTCTGTAACTCACTCCCAGGCATCTGATATTGTAAATATAAACACACCGAGCCCTTCAATTAGCTTCCAGTCTGTAACTTACTCCCGGGTTCTGTTATTCTATATATAAACCAACCCAAACCCCTCGATTAAATTCCAGTCTGTAACTCACTCCCGGGTATTTGTTATTCTATATGTAAACCAACCCAAACCCCACGATTAGATTCCAGTCTGTAACTCACTCCCGGGTATCTGTTATTCTATATATAAACCCCTGAGCTACTCGATTAGATTCCAGTCTGTAACTCACTGCCAGGTATCTGTTATTCTATATATAAACCCCACCCCGAACCCCTCGATTAGATTCCAGTCAGTAACTCGCTCCCGGGTATCTGTTATTCTATATATAAACCCCACTTAACCCCTCGATTAGATTCCAGACAGTAACTCACTCCCGGGTATGTGTTATTCTATATATAAACCCCACTTAACCCCTCGATTTGATTCCAGTCTGTAACTCACTCCCGGGTATGTGTTATTCTATATATAAACCCCCCCCCCCCCGAACCCCTCGATTAGATTCCAGTCAATAACTCACTCTCGGGTATGTGTTATTCTATATATAAACCCCACTTAACCCCTCTATTAGATTCCAGTCTGTATCTCACTCCTGGGTATCTGTTACTCTATATATAAACCAACCCGAACCCCTCGATTAGATTCCAGTCTGTAACTCGCTCCCGGGTATTTGTTATTCTATATATAAACCCCTGAGCTACTCGATTAGATTCCAGTCTGTAACTCACTGCTGGGTATCTGTTATTCTATATATAAATCACCCCGAACCCCTCGATTAGATTCCAGTCTGTAACTCACTCCCGGGTATCTGTTATTCTATATATAAACCACCCTGAACCCCTCGATTAGATTCCGGTCTGTAACTCCCTCCCGGGTATCTGTTATTCTATATATATAAACCAACCCGAACCCCTCGATTAGATTCCAGTCTGTAACTCACTCCCTGGTATCTCTTATTCTGTATAAAAACACCCCAAACCCCTCGATTAGATTCCAGTCTGTAACTCATTCTTGGGTAGCTGTTATTCTATATATAAGCCCCTGAGCTCCTCGATTAGATTCCAGTCTGTAACTCACTCCCGGGTATGTGTTATTCTATATATAAACCCCACTTAACCCCTCGATTAGATTCCAGACAGTAACTCACTCCCGGGTATGTGTTATTCTATATATAAACCCCACTTAACCCCTCCATTAGATTCCAGGCAGTAACTCACTCCCAGGTATGTGTTATTCTATATATAAACCCCACTTAACCCCTCTATTAGATTCCAGTCTGTAACTCATTCCTGGGTATCTGTTACTCTACATATAAACCAACCCGAACCCCTCGATTAGATTCCAGTCTGTAACTCACTCCCAGGTATCTGTTATTCTATATATAAACCCTCCTTAACCCCTCGATTAGATTCCAGTCTGTAACTCACTCCCAGGTATCTGTTATTCTATATATAAACCAACCCAAACCCCTCGATTAGCTTCCAGTCTGTAATTCACTCCCGGGTGTCTGTTATTCTATATATAAACCTCTGAGCCCCTCGATTAGATTCCAGTCCTTAACTCACTCCCGGGTATCTGTTATTTTATATATAAACCCCTGAGCTCCTCGATTAGATTCCAGTCTGCAACACACTCCCGGCTATCTGTTATTCTATATATAAACTCCCGAACCCCTCGATTAGATTCCAGTCTGTAACTCACTCCCTGGTATCTGTTATTCTATATATAAACCACCCCGAACCCCTTGATTAGATTCCAGTCGGTTACTCACTCTCGGGTATCTGTTATTCTAAACGTAAACTACGCGAGCCCCTCGATTAGATTCCAGTCTGTAACTCACTCCCTGGTATCTCTTATTCTGTGTAAAAACACCTCAAACCCCTCGATTAGATTCCAATCTGTAATTCACTACCGGGTGTCTGTTATTCTATATTTAAACCCCTGAGCCCCTCGATTAGATTCCAGTCCTTAACTCCCTCCCGGGTATCTGTTATTTTATATATAAACCCCTGAGCTCCTTGATTAGATTCCAGTCTGTAACTCACTCCCGGGTGTCTGTTATTCTATATATAAACCCCACCCCGAACCCCTCGATTAGATTCCAGTCTGTAATTCACACCCGGGTATCTGTTATTCTATATATAAACACCCGAGCCCCTCGATTAAATTCCGGTCTTTAACTCACTCCCGGGTATCTGTTATTCTATATATAAACCCCCGAGCCCCTTGATTAGATTCCAGTCTGTAACTCACTCCCGGGTATCTGTTATTCTATATATAAACTCCTGAACCCCTCGATTAGATTCCAGGCTCTAATTCACTCCTGGGTATCTGTTATTCTATATATAAACCCCACCCCGAACCCCTTGATTAGATTTCAGTCTGTAACTCACTCCCGGGTATCTGTTATTCTATACATAAACCCCCTGAACCCCTCGACTAGATTCCAGCCTGTAACTCATTCCCGGGTATCTGTTATTCTATATATAAACCACCCCGAACCCCTCGATTAGATTCCAGTCTGTAACTCACTCCCAGGTATCTGTTATTCTATATATAAACCCCCGAACCCCTCGATTAGATTCCAGTCTGTGATTCACTCCTGGGTATCTGTTATTCTATATATAAACCCCCCGAACCCCTCGATTAGATTCCAGTCTGTAATTCTCTCCCGGGTATCTGTTATTCTATATATAAACCCCCCAACCCCTCGATTAGATTCCAGTCTGTAATTCACTCCTGGGTATCTGTTATTCTATATATAAACCACCCGAACCCTTCGATTAGATTCCAGTCTCTAACTCACTCCCGGGTATCTGTTATTCTATATATAAACCCCACCCCGAACCCCTTGATTAGATTCCAGTCTGTAACTCACTCCCGGGTATCTGTTATTCTATATATAAACCCCCCGAACCCCTCGATTAGATTCCAGTCTGTAACTCACTCCCGGGTATCTGTTATTCTATATATAAACCACCCCGAACCTCTCGATTAGATTCCAGTCTGTAACTCACTTCCGGATATAGGTTATTCTATATATAAACCCCCTGAACCCCTCGATTAGATTCCAGCCTGTAACTCACTCCCGGGTATCTGTTATTCTATATATAAACCACCCCGAACCCCTCGATTAGATTCCAGTCTGTGATTCACTCCTGGGTATCTGTTATTCTATATATAAACCCCCCGAACCCCTCGATTAGATTCCAGTCCGTAACTCACTCCCGGGTATCTGTTATTCTATATATAAACCCCCCAACCCCTCGATTAGATTCCAGTCTGTAATTCACTCCTGGGTATCTGTTATTCTATATATAAACCCCACCCCGAACCCCTTGATTAGATTCCAGTCTGTAACTCACTCCCGGGTATCTGTTATTCTATATATAAACCCCACCCCGAACCCCTTGATTAGATTCCAGTCTGTAACTCACTCCCGGGTATCTGTTATTCTATATATAAACCCCCAAACCCCTCGATTAGATTCCAGTCTGTAATTCACTCCCGGGTGTCTGTTATTCTATATATAAACTCCTGAGCCCATAGATTAGATTCCAGTCTGTAACTCACTCCCGGGTATCTGTTATTCTATATATAAACCCCCCAACCCCTCGATTAGATTCCAGTCTGTAATTCACTCCTGGGTATCTGTTATTCTATATATAAACCCCACCCCGAACCCCTTGATTAGATTCCAGTCTGTAACTCACTCCCGGGTATCTGTTATTCTATATATATAAACCAACCCGAACCCCTCGATTAGATTCCAGTCTGTAACTCACTCCCGGGTATCTCTTATTCTGTATAAAAACACCCCAAACCCCTCGATTAGATTCCAGTCTGTAACTCATTCTTGGGTAGCTGTTATTCTATATATAAGCCCCTGAGCTCCTCGATTAGATTCCAGTCTGTAACTCACTCCCGGGTATGTGTTATTCTATATATAAACCCCACTTAACCCCTCGATTAGATTCCAGACAGTAACTCACTCCCGGGTATGTGTTATTCTATATATAAACCCCACTTAACCCCTCCATTAGATTCCAGTCTGTAACTCACTCCCAGGTATCTGTTATTCTATATATAAACGAACCCAAACCCCTCGATTAGATTCCAGTCTGTAACTCACTCCCGGGTAGCTGTTATTCTATATATAAACCCCCAAACCCCTCGATTAGATTCCAATCTGTAATTCACTACCGGGTGTCTGTTATTCTATATTTAAACCCCTGAGCCCCTCGATTAGATTCCAGTCCTTAACTCCCTCCCGGGTATCTGTTATTTTATATATAAACCCCTGAGCTCCTTGATTAGATTCCAGTCTGTAACTCACTCCCGGGTGTCTGTTATTCTATATATAAACCCCACCCCGAACCCCTCGATTAGATTCCAGTCTGTAATTCACACCCGGGTATCTGTTATTCTATATATAAACACCCGAGCCCCTCGATTAAATTCCGGTCTTTAACTCACTCCCGGGTATCTGTTATTCTATATATAAACCCCCGAGCCCCTTGATTAGATTCCAGTCTGTAACTCACTCCCGGGTATCTGTTATTCTATATATAAACTCCTGAACCCCTCGATTAGATTCCAGGCTGTAACTCACTCCCGGGTATCTGTTATTCTATATATAAACCACCCCGAACCCCTCGATTAGATTCCAGTCTGTAACTCATTCCCGGGTATCTGCTATTTTATATATAAACCCCACCCCGAACCTCTCGATTAGATTCAAGTCTGTAACTCACTCCCGGGTATCTGTTATTCTATATATAAACCACCCCGAACCCCTCGATTAGATTCCAGTCTGTGACTCATCCCGGGTATTTTATTTTATGTATAAACCACCCAGAGCCCCTCAATTAGATTCCAGTCTGTGACTCACTCCTAGGTATTTGTTATTCTATATATAAACCACCCGAACCCCTCGATTAGATTCCAGTCTGTAACTCACTCCTGGGTATCTGTTATTCTATATATAAATCCCCAAACCCCTCGATTAGATTCCAGTCTGTAACTCACTCCCGGGTATCTGATATTCTATATATAAACCACCCCGAACCCCTCGATTAGATTCCAGTCTGTAACTCAATCCCGGGTATCTGTTATTCTATAGATAAACCCCCAAACCCCTTGATTAGATTCCAGTCTGTAATTCACTCCCGGGTATCTGTTATTCTATATATAAACCACCCCGAACCCCTCGATTAGATTCCAGTCTGTAACTCACTCCCGGGTATCTGATATTCTATATATAAACCCCCGAACCCCTTGATTAGATTCCAGTCTGTAACTCACTCCTGGGTATCTGTTATTCTATATATAAATCCCCAAACCCCTCGATTAGATTCCAGTCTGTAACTCACTCCCGGGTATCTGATATTCTATATATAAACCACCCCGAACCCCTCGATTAGATTCCAGTCTGTAACTCAATCCCGGGTATCTGTTATTCTATATATAAACCCCCAAACCCCTTGATTAGATTCCAGTCTGTAATTCACTCCCGGGTATCTGTTATTCTATATATAAACCACCCCGAACCCCTCGATTAGATTCCAGTCTGTAACTCACTCCCGGGTATCTGATATTCTATATATAAACCCCCAAACCCCTTGATTAGATTCCAGTCTGTAACTCACTCCCGGGTATCTGTTATTCTATATATAAACCACCCCGAACCCCTCGATTAGATTCCAGTCTGTAACTCACTCCCGGGTATCTGATATTCTATATATAAACCACCCCGAACCCCTCGATTAGATTCCAGTCTGTAACTCACTCCCGGGTATCTGTTATTCTATATATAAACCACCCCGAACCCCTCGATTAGATTCCAGTCTGTAACTCACTCCCGGGTATCTGATATTCTATATATAAACCCCCAAACCCCTTGATTAGATTCCAGTCTGTAATTCACTCCCAGGTGTCCGTTATTCTATATATAATCCTCTGAGCTCCTCGATTAGATTCCAGTCTGTAACTCACTCCCGGGTATCTGTTATTCTATATATAAACCACCCCGAACCCCTCGATTAGATTCCAGTCTGTAACTCACTCCTGGGTATCTATTATTCTATATATAAACCACCCAAACCCCTCGATTAGATTCCAGTCTGTAACTCACTCCCGGGTATCTGTTATTCTATATATAAACCACCCAAACCCCTCAATTAGATTCCAGTCTGTAACTCACTCCCGGGTATCTGTTATTCTATATATAAATCCCCAAACCCCTCGATTAGATTCCAGTCTGTAACTCACTCCCAGGTATCTGATATTCTATATATAAACCCCCAAACCCCTTGATTAGATTCCAGTCTGTAACTCACTCCCAGGTGTCTGTTATTCTATATATAAACCTCTGAGCTCCTCGATTAGATTCCAGTCTGTAACTCACTCCCGGGTATCTCTTATTCTGTATAAAAACCCCCCAAACCCCTCGATTAGATTCCAGTCTGTAATTCACTCCCGGGTGTCTGTTATTCTTTATATAAACCCCTGAGCCCATAGATTAGATTCCAGTCGGTAACTCACTCCCGGGTATGTTCTTTTATGTATAAACCACCCCGAGCCCCTCAGTTAGATTCCAGTCTCTAACTCACTCCTAGGTATCTGTTATTCTATATATAAACCACCCGAACCCCTCAATTAGATTCCAGTCTGTAACTCACTCCCGGGTATCTGTTATTCTATATATAAACCCCCGAACCCCTCGATTAGATTCCAGTCTGTGATTCACTCCTGGGTATCTGTTATTCTATACATAAACCCCCCGAGCCCCTCGATTAGATTCCAGTCTGTAACTCACTCCCGGGTATCTGTTATTCTATATATAAACCCCCCAACCCCTCGATTAGATTCCAGTCTGTAATTCACTCCTGGGTATCTGTTATTCTATATATAAACCACCCGAACCCTTCGATTAGATTCCAGTCTCTAACTCACTCCTGGGTATCTGTTATTCTATATATAAACCCCACCCCGAACCCCTTGATTAGATTCCAGTCTGTAACTCACTCCCGGGTATCTGTTATTCTATACATAAACCCCCTGAACCCCTCGACTAGATTCCAGCCTGTAACTCATTCCCGGGTATCTGTTATTCTATATATAAACCACCCCGAACCCCTCGATTAGATTCCAGTCTGTAACTCACTCCCAGGTATCTGTTATTCTATATATAAACCCCCGAACCCCTCGATTAGATTCCAGTCTGTGATTCACTCCTGGGTATCTGTTATTCTATATATAAACCCCCCGAACCCCTCGATTAGATTCCAGTCTGTAATTCTCTCCCGGGTATCTGTTATTCTATATATAAACCCCCCAACCCCTCGATTAGATTCCAGTCTGTAATTCACTCCTGGGTATCTGTTATTCTATATATAAACCACCCGAACCCTTCGATTAGATTCCAGTCTCTAACTCACTCCCGGGTATCTGTTATTCTATATATAAACCCCACCCCGAACCCCTTGATTAGATTCCAGTCTGTAACTCACTCCCGGGTATCTGTTATTCTATATATAAACCCCCCGAACCCCTCGATTAGATTCCAGTCTGTAACTCACTCCCGGGTATCTGTTATTCTATATATAAACCACCCCGAACCTCTCGATTAGATTCCAGTCTGTAACTCACTTCCGGATATAGGTTATTCTATATATAAACCCCCTGAACCCCTCGATTAGATTCCAGCCTGTAACTCACTCCCGGGTATCTGTTATTCTATATATAAACCACCCCGAACCCCTCGATTAGATTCCAGTCTGTGATTCACTCCTGGGTATCTGTTATTCTATATATAAACCCCCCGAACCCCTCGATTAGATTCCAGTCCGTAACTCACTCCCGGGTATCTGTTATTCTATATATAAACCCCCCAACCCCTCGATTAGATTCCAGTCTGTAATTCACTCCTGGGTATCTGTTATTCTATATATAAACCCCACCCCGAACCCCTTGATTAGATTCCAGTCTGTAACTCACTCCCGGGTATCTGTTATTCTATATATAAACCCCACCCCGAACCCCTTGATTAGATTCCAGTCTGTAACTCACTCCCGGGTATCTGTTATTCTATATATAAACCCCCAAACCCCTCGATTAGATTCCAGTCTGTAATTCACTCCCGGGTGTCTGTTATTCTATATATAAACTCCTGAGCCCATAGATTAGATTCCAGTCTGTAACTCACTCCCGGGTATCTGTTATTCTATATATAAACCCCCCAACCTCTCGATTAGATTCCAGTCTGTAACTCACTCCCGGGTATCTGTTATTCTATATATAAACCACCCCGAACCCCTCGATTAGATTCCAGTCTGTGACTCATCCCGGGTATTTTATTTTATGTATAAACCACCCAGAGCCCCTCAATTAGATTCCAGTCTGTGACTCACTCCTAGGTATTTGTTATTCTATATATAAACCACCCGAACCCCTCGATTAGATTCCAGTCTGTAACTCACTCCTGGGTATCTGTTATTCTATATATAAATCCCCAAACCCCTCGATTAGATTCCAGTCTGTAACTCACTCCCGGGTATCTGATATTCTATATATAAACCACCCCGAACCCCTCGATTAGATTCCAGTCTGTAACTCAATCCCGGGTATCTGTTATTCTATATATAAACCCCCAAACCCCTTGATTAGATTCCAGTCTGTAATTCACTCCCGGGTATCTGTTATTCTATATATAAACCACCCCGAACCCCTCGATTAGATTCCAGTCTGTAACTCACTCCCGGGTATCTGATATTCTATATATAAACCCCCAAACCCCTTGATTAGATTCCAGTCTGTAACTCACTCCCGGGTATCTGTTATTCTATATATAAACCACCCCGAACCCCTCGATTAGATTCCAGTCTGTAACTCACTCCCGGGTATCTGATATTCTATATATAAACCACCCCGAACCCCTCGATTAGATTCCAGTCTGTAACTCACTCCCGGGTATCTGTTATTCTATATATAAACCACCCCGAACCCCTCGATTAGATTCCAGTCTGTAACTCACTCCCGGGTATCTGATATTCTATATATAAACCCCCAAACCCCTTGATTAGATTCCAGTCTGTAATTCACTCCCAGGTGTCCGTTATTCTATATATAATCCTCTGAGCTCCTCGATTAGATTCCAGTCTGTAACTCACTCCCGGGTATCTGTTATTCTATATATAAACCACCCCGAACCCCTCGATTAGATTCCAGTCTGTAACTCACTCCTGGGTATCTATTATTCTATATATAAACCACCCAAACCCCTCGATTAGATTCCAGTCTGTAACTCACTCCCGGGTATCTGTTATTCTATATATAAACCACCCAAACCCCTCAATTAGATTCCAGTCTGTAACTCACTCCCGGGTATCTGTTATTCTATATATAAATCCCCAAACCCCTCGATTAGATTCCAGTCTGTAACTCACTCCCAGGTATCTGATATTCTATATATAAACCCCCAAACCCCTTGATTAGATTCCAGTCTGTAACTCACTCCCAGGTGTCTGTTATTCTATATATAAACCTCTGAGCTCCTCGATTAGATTCCAGTCTGTAACTCACTCCCGGGTATCTCTTATTCTGTATAAAAACCCCCCAAACCCCTCGATTAGATTCCAGTCTGTAATTCACTCCCGGGTGTCTGTTATTCTTTATATAAACCCCTGAGCCCATAGATTAGATTCCAGTCGGTAACTCACTCCCGGGTATGTTCTTTTATGTATAAACCACCCCGAGCCCCTCAGTTAGATTCCAGTCTCTAACTCACTCCTAGGTATCTGTTATTCTATATATAAACCACCCGAACCCCTCAATTAGATTCCAGTCTGTAACTCACTCCCGGGTATCTGTTATTCTATATATAAACCCCCGAACCCCTCGATTAGATTCCAGTCTGTGATTCACTCCTGGGTATCTGTTATTCTATATATAAACCCCCCGAGCCCCTCGATTAGATTCCAGTCTGTAACTCACTCCCGGGTATCTGTTATTCTATATATAAACCCCCCAACCCCTCGATTAGATTCCAGTCTGTAATTCACTCCTGGGTATCTGTTATTCTATATATAAACCACCCGAACCCTTCGATTAGATTCCAGTCTCTAACTCACTCCTGGGTATCTGTTATTCTATATATAAACCCCACCCCGAACCCCTTGATTAGATTCCAGTCTGTAACTCACTCCCGGGTATCTGTTATTCTATACATAAACCCCCTGAACCCCTCGACTAGATTCCAGCCTGTAACTCATTCCCGGGTATCTGTTATTCTATATATAAACCACCCCGAACCCCTCGATTAGATTCCAGTCTGTAACTCACTCCCAGGTATCTGTTATTCTATATATAAACCCCCGAACCCCTCGATTAGATTCCAGTCTGTGATTCACTCCTGGGTATCTGTTATTCTATATATAAACCCCCCGAACCCCTCGATTAGATTCCAGTCTGTAATTCTCTCCCGGGTATCTGTTATTCTATATATAAACCCCCCAACCCCTCGATTAGATTCCAGTCTGTAATTCACTCCTGGGTATCTGTTATTCTATATATAAACCACCCGAACCCTTCGATTAGATTCCAGTCTCTAACTCACTCCCGGGTATCTGTTATTCTATATATAAACCCCACCCCGAACCCCTTGATTAGATTCCAGTCTGTAACTCACTCCCGGGTATCTGTTATTCTATATATAAACCCCCCGAACCCCTCGATTAGATTCCAGTCTGTAACTCACTCCCGGGTATCTGTTATTCTATATATAAACCACCCCGAACCTCTCGATTAGATTCCAGTCTGTAACTCACTTCCGGATATAGGTTATTCTATATATAAACCCCCTGAACCCCTCGATTAGATTCCAGCCTGTAACTCACTCCCGGGTATCTGTTATTCTATATATAAACCACCCCGAACCCCTCGATTAGATTCCAGTCTGTGATTCACTCCTGGGTATCTGTTATTCTATATATAAACCCCCCGAACCCCTCGATTAGATTCCAGTCCGTAACTCACTCCCGGGTATCTGTTATTCTATATATAAACCCCCCAACCCCTCGATTAGATTCCAGTCTGTAATTCACTCCTGGGTATCTGTTATTCTATATATAAACCCCACCCCGAACCCCTTGATTAGATTCCAGTCTGTAACTCACTCCCGGGTATCTGTTATTCTATATATAAACCCCACCCCGAACCCCTTGATTAGATTCCAGTCTGTAACTCACTCCCGGGTATCTGTTATTCTATATATAAACCCCCAAACCCCTCGATTAGATTCCAGTCTGTAATTCACTCCCGGGTGTCTGTTATTCTATATATAAACTCCTGAGCCCATAGATTAGATTCCAGTCTGTAACTCACTTCCCGGGTATCTGTTATTCTATATATAAACCCCCAACCCCTCGATTAGATTCCAGTCTGTAATTCACTCCTGGGTATCTGTTATTCTATATATAAACCCCCACCCCGAACCCCTTGATTAGATTCCAGTCTGTAACTCACTCCCGGGTATCTGTTATTCTATATATATAAACCAACCCGAACCCCTCGATTAGATTCCAGTCTGTAACTCACTCCCGGGTATCTCTTATTCTGTATAAAAACACCCCAAACCCCTCGATTAGATTCCAGTCTGTAACTCATTCTTGGGTAGCTGTTATTCTATATATAAGCCCCTGAGCTCCTCGATTAGATTCCAGTCTGTAACTCACTCCCGGGTATGTGTTATTCTATATATAAACCCACTTAACCCCTCGATTAGATTCCAGACAGTAACTCACTCCCGGGTATGTGTTATTCTATATATAAACCCCACTTAACCCCTCCATTAGATTCCAGTCTGTAACTCACTCCCAGGTATCTGTTATTCTATATATAAACGAACCCAAACCCCTCGATTAGATTCCAGTCTGTAACTCACTCCCGGGTAAGCTGTTATTCTATATATAAACCCCCAAAACCCCTCGATTAGATTCCAATCTGTAATTCACTACCGGGTGTCTGTTATTTCTATATTTAAACCCCTGAGCCCCTCGATTAGATTCCAGTCCTTAACTCCCTCCCGGGTATCTGTTATTTTATATATAAACCCCTGAGCTCCTTGATTAGATTCCAGTCTGTAACTCACTCCCGGGTGTCTGTTATTCTATATATAAACCCCACCCCGAACCCCTCGATTAGATTCCAGTCTGTAATTCACACCCGGGTATCTGTTATTCTATATATAAACACCCGAGCCCCTCGATTAAATTCCGGTCTTTAACTCACTCCCGGTATCTGTTATTCTATATATAAACCCCCGAGCCCCTTGATTAGATTCCAGTCTGTAACTCACTCCCGGGTATCTGTTATTCTATATATAAACTCCTGAACCCCTCGATTAGATTCCAGGCTGTAACTCACTCCCGGGTATCTGTTATTCTATATATAAACCACCCCGAACCCCTCGATTAGATTCCAGTCTGTAACTCATTCCCGGGTATCTGCTATTTTATATATAAACCCCACCCCGAACCTCTCGATTAGATTCAAGTCTGTAACTCACTCCCGGGTATCTGTTATTCTATATATAAACCACCCCGAACCCCTCGATTAGATTCCAGTCTGTGACTCATCCCGGGTATTTTATTTTATGTATAAACCACCCAGAGCCCCTCAATTAGATTCCAGTCTGTGACTCACTCCTAGGTATTTGTTATTCTATATATAAACCACCCGAACCCCTCGATTAGATTCCAGTCTGTAACTCACTCCTGGGTATCTGTTATTCTATATATAAATCCCCAAACCCCTCGATTAGATTCCAGTCTGTAACTCACTCCCCGGGTATCTGATATTCTATATATAAACCACCCCGAACCCCTCGATTAGATTTCCAGTCTGTAACTCAATCCCGGGTATCTGTTATTCTATAGATAAACCCCCGAACCCCTTGATTAGATTCCAGTCTGTAATTCACTCCCGGGTATCTGTTATTCTATATATAAACCACCCCGAACCCCTCGATTAGATTCCAGTCTGTAACTCACTCCCGGGTATCTGATATTCTATATATAAACCCCCCGAACCCCTTGATTAGATTCCCAGTCTGTAACTCACTCCCGGGTATCTGTTATTCTATATATAAACCACCCCGAACCCCTCGATTAGATTCCAGTCTGTAACTCACTCCCGGGTATCTGATATTCTATATATAAACCCCCGAGCCCCTTGATTAGATTCCAGTCTGTAACTCACTCCCGGGTATCTGTTATTCAATATATAAACTCCTGAACCCCTCGATTAGATTCCAGGCTGTAACTCACTCCCGGGTATCTGTTATTCTATATATAAACCACCCCGAACCCCCTCGATTAGATTCCAGTCTGTAACTCATTCCCGGGTATCTGCTATTTTATATATAAACCCCACCCCGAACCTCTCGATTAGATTCCAGTCTGTAACTCACTCCCGGGTATCTGTTATTCTATATATAAACCACCCCGAACCCCCCTCGATTAGATTCCAGTCTGTGACTCATCCCGGGTATTTTATTTTATGTATAAACCACCCAGAGCCCCTCAATTAGATTCCAGTCTGTGACTCACTCCTAGGTATTTGTTATTCTATATATAAACCACCCGAACCCCTCGATTAGATTCCAGTCTGTAACTCACTCCTGGGTATCTGTTATTCTATATATAAATCCCCAAACCCCTCGATTAGATTCCAGTCTGTAACCTCACTCCCGGGTATCTGATATTCTATATATAAACCACCCCGAACCCCTCGATTAGATTCCAGTCTGTAACTCAATCCCGGGTATCTGTTATTCTATATATAAACCCCCAAACCCCTTGATTAGATTCCAGTCTGTAATTCACTCCCGGGTATCTGTTATTCTATATATAAACCACCCCGAACCCCTCGATTAGATTCCAGTCTGTAACTCACCTCCCGGGTATCTGATATTCTATATATAAACCCCCAAACCCCTTGATTAGATTCCAGTCTGTAACTCACTCCCGGGTATCTGTTATTCTATATATAAACCACCCCGAACCCCTCGATTAGATTCCAGTCTGTAACTCACTCCCGGGTATCTGATATTCTATATATAAACCACCCCGAACCCCTCGATTAGATTCCAGTCTGTAACTCACTCCCGGGTATCTGTTATTCTATATATAAACCACCCCGAACCCCCTCGATTAGATTCCAGTCTGTAACTCACTCCCGGGTATCTGATATTCTATATATAAACCCCCAAACCCCTTGATTAGATTCCAGTCTGTAATTCACTCCCCAGGTGTCCGTTATTCTATATATAATCCTCTGAGCTCCTCGATTAGATTCCAGTCTGTAACTCACTCCCGGGTATCTGTTATTCTATATATAAACCACCCCGAACCCCTCGATTAGATTCCAGTCTGTAACTCACTCCTGGGTATCTATTATTCTATATATAAACCACCCAAACCCCTCGATTAGATTCCAGTCTGTAACTCACTCCCGGGTATCTGTTATTCTATATATAAACCACCCAAACCCCTCAATTAGATTCCAGTCTGTAACTCACTCCCGGGTATCTGTTATTCTATATATAAATCCCCAAACCCCTCGATTAGATTCCAGTCTGTAACTCACTCCCAGGGTATCTGATATTCTATATATAAACCCCCAAACCCCTTGATTAGATTCCAGTCTGTAACTCACTCCCAGGTGTCTGTTATTCTATATATAAACCTCTGAGCTCCTCGATTAGATTCCAGTCTGTAACTCACTCCCGGGTATCTCTTATTCTGTATAAAAACCCCCCAAACCCCTCGATTAGATTCCAGTCTGTAATTCACTCCCGGGTGTCTGTTATTCTTTATATAAACCCCTGAGCCCATAGATTAGATTCCAGTCGGTAACTCACTCCCGGGTATGTTCTTTTATGTATAAACCACCCCGAGCCCCTCAGTTAGATTCCAGTCTCTAACTCACTCCTAGGTATCTGTTATTCTATATATAAACCACCCGAACCCCTCAATTAGATTCCAGTCTGTAACTGACTCCCGGGTATCTGTTATTCTATATATAAACCCCCGAACCCCTCGATTAGATTCCAGTCTGTTGATTCACTCCTGGGTATCTGTTATTCTATATATAAAACCCCGAGCCCCTCGATTAGATTCCAGTCTGTAACTCACTCCCGGGTATCTGTTATTCTATATATAAACCCCCCAACCCCTCGATTAGATTCCAGTCCTGTAATTCACTCCTGGGTATCTGTTATTCTATATATAAACCACCCGAACCCTTCGATTAGATTCCAGTCTCTAACTCACTCCTGGGTATCTGTTATTCTATATATAAACCCCACCCCGAACCCCTTGATTAGATTCCAGTCTGTAACTCACTCCCGGGTATCTGTTATTCTATACATAAACCCCCTGAACCCCTCGACTAGATTCCAGCCTGTAACTCATTCCCGGGTATCTGTTATTCTATATATAAACCACCCCGAACCCCTCGATTAGATTCCACTCTGTAACTCACTCCCAGGTATCTGTTATTCTATATATAAACCCCCGAACCCCTCGATTAGATTCCAGTCTGTGATTCACTCCTGGGTATCTGTTATTCTATATATAAACCCCCCGAACCCCTCGATTAGATTCCAGTCTGTAACTCTCTCCCGGGTATCTGTTATTCTATATATAAACCCCCCAACCCCTCGATTAGATTCCAGTCTGTAATTCACTCCTGGGTATCTGTTATTCTATATATAAACCACCCGAACCCTTCGATTAGATTCCAGTCTCTAACTCACTCCTGGGTATCTGTTATTCTATATATAAACCCCACCCCGAACCCCTTGATTAGATTCCAGTCTGTAACTCACTCCCGGGTATCTGTTATTCTATATATAAACCCCCTGAACCCCTCGATTAGATTCCAGTCTGTAACTCACTCCCGGGTATCTGTTATTCTATATATAAACCCCCCGAACCCCTTGATTAGATTCCAGTCTGTAACTCACTCCCGGGTATCTGTTATTCTATATATAAACCACCCCGAACCTCTCGATTAGATTCCAGTCTGTAACTCACTTCCGGATATAGGTTATTCTATATATAAACCCCCTGAACCCCTCGATTAGATTCCAGCCTGTAACTCACTCCCGGGTATCTGTTATTCTATATATAAACCACCCCGAACCCCTCGATTAGATTCCAGTCTGTGATTCACTCCTGGGTATCTGTTATTCTATATATAAACCCCCCGAACCCCTCGATTAGATTCCAGTCTGTAACTCACTCCCGGGTATCTGTTATTCTATATATAAACCCCCCAACCCCCCGATTAGATTCCAGTCTGTAATTCACTCCTGGGTATCTGTTATTCTATATATAAACCCCACCCCGAACCCCTTGATTAGATTCCAGTCTGTAACTCACTCCCGGGTATCTGTTATTCTATATATAAACCCCCAAACCCCTCGATTAGATTCCAGTCTGTAATTCACTCCCGGGTGTCTGTTATTCTATATATAAACCCCTGAGCCCATAGATTAGATTCCAGTCTGTACCTCACTCCCGGGTATCTGTTATTCTATATATAAACCCCCCAACCCCTCGATTAGATTCCAGTCTGTAACTCACTCCCGGGTATCTGTTATTCTATATATAAACCCCACCCCGAACCCCTTGATTAGATTCCAGTCTGTAACTCACTCCCGGGTGTCTGTTATTCTATATATAAACCCCTGAGCCCATAGATTCGATTCCAGTCGGTAACTCACTCCCGGGTCTGTTCTTTTATGTATAAACCACCCCGAGCCCCTCAGTTAGATTCCAGTCTCTAACTCACTCCTAGGTATCTGTTATTCTATTTATAAACCACCCGAACCCCTCAATTAGATTCCAGTCTGTAACTCACTCCCGGGTATCTGTTATTCTATATATAAACCAACCCGAACCCCTCGATTAGATTCCAGCCTGTAACTCACTCCCGGGTACCCCTGGTTATGATGACTGCCGGACTGGTGAGTGAGCTGATTATTCTGACCGGTTTGCCTTCTCCCCAGGTCACGAGGTCGCTGGCATGGTGACGGTGAAACATATCTATGAAATTGCCAAGGTGAAGTCACAGGACGAGAGCTTTCGCCTGCAGGACATGTCGCTGGAGAACGTGTGTAAGGGTTTGATCGGTTGTGCCAAGTCCCTCGGGATCAAAGTGGTTCGAGAGTAAGTCCCTGAGCCTGGTGTGCCCTCTGATTGGCTAATGTACATAACTCGTATGGATTATGGAGGGTGTTTGGTGGAGGGTGAGGGGGTAAATCACCTTGTCTGGGGGGTGGGGGGCTGATTCCCACTCCCCACTCCCCGTCCAATAGCCCCAGTGCTAACCGAGCGCGTGCGTCAGGACCTGGTGTTTCCTGGTGATGCAGCCCATGGTTGAGCAGCTCCTGCCAATCACCAGCTGCCTTGTTGGGGGGTGTGGGGGTGGGGCACTCTCACATATCGAGAGTGGACCCCGGGTGAGGGGGGCAGGGTGTTGGGGAGAGTCCTGGGGAGATTCACGCCTGTCGCTCAGTGAAGATTTGCAGCTTGCAATGGGGCTGTGGGGAGTTTGTGCATCTTTCTAGTTGTATTAACCATCTCTTTCTCTCTCCCACCTCCCCCTCCCACCCCGGACTCTCCGCAGCCTCTCTGCCGAGGATTATGCCAGGTTTCGTGAGGAGAGGGAGGAGCAGCTGAGGGCAGAGGCAGCCTCCCTCGAAGCAGCGGCCAGCAAGAAGAAATAATCCATCGGGTGAAACTCATCCTCACCCGATCCACAACCAGAAACCAACCCCGCTCCCCACTCTCCCCCTCCCCTCCCCCTCCCCTCCCCTCCCCTTTCAGTCCCCCTGCCCTCCCTCCTGCCCTCTCTCTCTCCTCTCCCTCACTCCCTCGGGTTGACACTCTGTGGTTGATGACGAAGGGTGAGACTATTATCCCGAGACCCCCTCTCACAGCCGAGCAGCTTCCAGACTCCAGCTTCTTTCGGTTTCCAGACAGCTGGGGAGACGCAGGCCGTGGGACTGGGGTCTGGGGGCTGGGAGCGTGAGGGGAGGGGGTCTGGGAGTGTGAGGGGAGGGGGTCCAGGGCCTGGGAGTGTGAGGGGAGGGGGTCTGGGAGTGTGAGGGGAGAGGGTCTCGGAGTGTGAGGGGAGGGGGTCTGGGAGTGCGAGGGGAGGGGGGTCTGGGGTCTGGGAGTGCGAGGGGAGGGGTTCCAGGAGCTGGGAGTGTGAGGGGAGGGGTTCCAGGGGCTGGGAGTGTGAGGGGAGGGGGTCCAGGGCCTGGGAGTGTGAGGGGAGGGGGTCTGGGGGCTGGGAGTGTGAGGGGAGGGGTTCCAGGGCCTGGGAGTGTGAGGGGAGGGGGGTCTGGGGGCTGGGAGTGTGAGGGGAGGGGGTCCAGGGCCTGGAAGTGTGAGGGGAGGGGGTCCAGGGGCTGGGAGTATGAGGGGAGGGGGTCCGGGGGCTGGGAGTGTGAGGCGAGGGGGTCCAGGGGCTGGGAGTGTGAGGGGGGGGGTCCAGGGGCTGGGAGCGTGAGGGTGGGTGTCCAGGGGCTGGGAGCGTGAGGGGAGGGTGTCCAGGGGCTGGGAGGGTGAGGGGAGGGGTTTCAGGGCTGGGAGCGTGAGGGGAGGGGTTTCAGGTCCTGGGAGTGTGAGGGGAGGGGGTCTGGGGGCTGGGAGCGTGAGGGGAGGGGGTCCAGGGCTGGGAGCGTGAGGGGAGGGTGTTCTGGGGGCTGGGAGCGTGAGGGGGAGGGGGTCCGGGGGGGGTTCGGTGTGTTGGGGGGGAGGGGGTCCGGGGGGGTTCGGTGTGTTGGGGGGAGGGGGTCCGGGGGGGTGGGTGTGTTGGTGGGGGGGGGGGCTGGGTGTGTTGAGGAGGGGGGGCTCTGGGGGGCTGGGTGTGTTGGGGGGAGGGGGTCCGGGGGGGGTGGGGGTGTTGAGGGGAGGGGTTCCTGGGGGTTTGGGTGTGTTGGGGGGGAGGGGGGTCCTGGGGGCTGGGTGTGTTGGGGGGAGGGGCCCGGGGGGGGTGGGTGTGTTGGGGGGGAGGAGGTCCGGGGGGCTGGGTGTGTTGGGGGGAGGGGTTCCCGGGGGTTTGGGTGTGTTGGGGGGGAGGGGGGTCCTGGGGGCTGGGTGTGTTGGGGGGAGGGGCCCGGGGGGGGGTGGGTGTGTTGGGGGGAGGGGTTCCCGGGGGTTTGGGTGTGTTGGGGGGAGGGGCCCGGGGGGGGTGGGTGTGTTGGGGGGAGGGGGGTCCGGGGGGCTGGGTGTGTTGGGGGGAGGGGGTCCGGGGGGGCTGGGGTGTGTTGGGGGGGGGGGGTCTCCATTCTGTGCCCCCCTGGGTCTGTGCTTGCTTGTCTGCCCCGTGTTTTCTCTCCGATGTTGTCAATCCGGCAAATATTAAACAAATTGAAACCTGCAGTTGCTTCCGCTTCGAATCTGACTCCTGGGTTTCGAGTGGTCAGTGTGGCCTCAGCCTCCCTCCCCGTCTGTTCCGTCCCTTCAGCAGTGAACCGGCTGAGCCCCCAGCGCTTCCCTGTGTCACCAGCAGAGGTCAGCGCCTGCTCACAGAATCAGACCAGCTCCTCAACGCTTCCGAACTCACCCTGTGACTATCGGAGACCCCGGCACAAGCCATCGGGGGTGGGGGAGCCTCTGGGACTCAGGACCACCTCCAGGGGCGTGAGATTGTCTAATTCAGCACAGGCTGGGGACTGGAGCCCAGACATTTCCTGCTCTGGAACAGCGGCAGGGGTTTGTGGGTGGGTGTGGGGCGAACCAGGGTTGGTGGGTTGGGGGGTGGGGGTGGGGGTGGCGGTAGCGGCAGCGGGGGGGTGATTGTCTTAGTGACAGGGGTTAGGGTCAAACTAATTTGCCGAGTTGCTATGGGGGTGAGTAATTTCAGTGCCTCCTGGTGGGATATGTATCTATATGCAGCAGGGTCAGGCAAAGCTGTGATGCCCTCCCAGTTGAATATCCCACCTGGGGCTCACTGTAAAAGACAGAGGCCTCCTGGGGCTGGCGCACTGTGGTGGGAGTGTTTGGTTGGTGCCCCTGGAACTTGTTGCCCCCTTCCCCCCACCAAGTGTTTGTACCTTCACAAAGCAGGGGAACCCAACCAGGAGTGGCATCGCAAGGCTGCTTAAGGAGCTTTCAAAGAGAGTCTGAGCTGGTGCTCCCAAGAGTTCAGGATGTGTTCAGTGGGAGAGACTAGTTTTGCAGTAAAATTGCAGTCTGGCTTGACAAGACACTGGAATGGATCCAAGTTCTACTAGAAATACTGGCGGAGAGAGAGAGAGGGAGATATCAGTAAACTAATTGTTTCACACCCAGAGGTTAGAGACCCTTCCTGCCTCTCCCAGTTCATGCATTCTTTACCTCCTCTCACCCAGTTCTACAACAGCTCAGCGAGCTGAGCGTTCACCAGATTTCTTAACCAACTCTGACCAGGTTCCATGTTGGTAAGATATTAACTGCAGGCTGCGTCATGCCCAGCTCAGTCTGGCCTTCACAGAGTCACAGTGCAGAAGAGGCCCTTCGGCCCATCGAGTCTGCACCCCTTCGGTCCATCGAGTCTGCACCGACACGTGAGAAACACCTGACCTACCTCCCTAATCCCATTTACCAGCACTTGGCCCATAGCCTTGAATGTTATGATGTGCCAAATGCTCATCCAGGTACTTTTTAAAGGATGTGAGGCAACCTGCCTCCACCACCCTCCCAGGCAGTGCATTCCAGACCCTCACCACCCTCTGGGTAAAAACGTTTTTCCTCACATCCACCTAAACCTCCTGCCCTTCACCTTGAACTTATGTCCCCTTGTGACTGACCCTTCAACTAAGGGGAACAGCTGCTCCCAATCCACCCTGTCCATGCCCCTCATAATCTTGTACACCTCGATCAGGTCGCCCCTCAGTCTTCTCTGCTCCAACGAAAACAGCCCAAGTCTATCCAACCTCTCTTCATAACTTAAATGTTTCATCCCAGGCAACATCCTGGTGAATCTCCTCTGCACCCCCTCCAGTGCAATCACATCCTTCCTATAATGTGGCGACCAGAACTGTACACAGTACTCCAGCTGTGGCCTCACCAAGGTTCTATACAACTCCAACATGACCTCCCTACTTTTGTAATCTATGCCTCGATTGATAAAGGCAAGTGTCCCATTCGCCTTTTTCACCACCCCACTAACATGCCCCTCCGCCTTCAGAGATCTATGGACACACACACCAAGGTCCCTTTGTTCCTCAGAACTTCCTAGTGTCATGCCATTCATTGAATACTTCCTTGTCAAATTATTCCTTCCAAAGTGTATCACCTCACATTTTTCAGGGTTAAATTCCATCTGCCACTTATCTGCCCATGTGACCATCCCGTCTATATCTTCCTGTAGCCCAAGACACTCAACCTCACTGTTAACCACCCGGCCAATCTTTGTGTCATCCACAAACTTACTAATCCCCCACATAGTCATCTATGTTGTTTATATAAATGATGAATAATGGGGGGCCCAGCACAGATCCCTGTGGTACGCCACTGGACACTGGCTTCCAGTCACTAAAGCATCCTTCTGTCATCACTTTCTGTCTCCTACAACTAAGCCAATTTTGAATCCACCTTATCAAATTACCCTGTATCCCATGTGCCTTTACCTTCTTTATAGGTCTCCCATGCAGGACCTTGTCCAAGGCTTTGCTGAAATCCATATAAACTACATCAACTACACTACCCTCATCTACACACCTGGTCATCTCCTCAAAAAATTCAATCCAATTTGTTAGGTATGACCTCCCTCTGACAAAGCCATGCTGACTATCCCTGATCAAACCTTGCCTCTCCAAGTGGAGATAGATTCTATCCTTCAGAACTTTCTCCAATAGTTTCCCTACCACTGATGTGAGACTCACTGGCCTGTAGTTCCCTGGCTTATCACTACAACTCTTCTTAAATAGCGGAACCACATTAGCTGTTCTCCAGTCCTCTGGCACCTCCCCCGTGGCCAGAGAGGAATTAAAAATTCGGGTCAGAGCCCCTGCGATC
Source organism: Isurus oxyrinchus (assembly GCA_026770705.1). NCBI lineage: Eukaryota > Metazoa > Chordata > Chondrichthyes > Lamniformes > Lamnidae > Isurus > Isurus oxyrinchus. The sequence continues at coordinate 13,175,523 of JANJGN010000037.1, read as the reverse complement.
TCCTCCCTTGCCTCCCTCAGCAGTCTGGGACACAAATCATCCAGACCTGGAGATTTGTCCACTTTTAAGCCTGCCAACACCTCCAATACCTTGTCACTCCCTATATCAATTTGCTTAAGAACCTCACAGTCTCCCTCCCCGAGTTCAATACCTTCATCCTCATTCTCTTGTGTTAAGACGGGTGTGAAGTATTCATTCAACACTCTACCGATGTCCTCCGGCTCCACCCATAGATTGGCCCCTTGTTCCCTTATGGGCCCTACTCTTTCCCTGGTTATCCTCTTCCCATTGATATACTTATAGAATATCTTGGGATTTTCCCTACTTTTACCAGCCAGAGCTTTCTCATATCTCCTCTTTGCTCTCCTAATTGCTTTCTTAAGCTCCACCTTACGCTGTCTGTACTCCACTAATGCCTCTGCTGATTTGCTTCCCTTGTACCTACTAAAAGCCTCTCTTTTCCTTCTCATCGTATCCTGAATATCTCTGGTCATCCATGGTTCTCTGGGCTTGTTACTGCTTCCTGTCTCCCTAGAGGGAACATGTTGAGCCTGTACCCTCCCCATTTCCTTTTTGAATGCCCCCCACTGTTCCTCTGTAGATTTCCCCACAAGTAGCTGTTCCCAGTCTCCCTTGGCCAGACCCTGCCTTATTTTACTAAAATCCACTCTCCACCAATCCAAAACATTTTTTTGCAACTTGTCCATATCTTTGTCCATAACAAATTTAAACTGTTCCATGTTGTGGTCTCTGTCACCAAAATGCTCCCCCACCACCACCTCAGCCACCTGTCCAGCTTCATTCCCCAGAATTAGGTCCAGCACTGCGCCCTCCCTTGTTGGACCCTCTACATATTGACCTAAAAAGTTCTCCTGTACACATTTCAAGAAATCCCCTCCATCCAAGCCCTTAACACTATGTCTATCCCAATTAATGTTGGGAAAGTTGAAATCACCTAATATAATTACCCTATTGTTATTGTTTTTACACGCCTCCACAAATTGAGCACATATTTGCTCCTCAATTTCCCACTGACTATCTGGGGGTCTATAATAAGCACCTAGCAATGTGGCTGCCCCTTTTTTTTATTCCTAAGCTCCACCCACAAAGCTTCATTTGATGCCCCCCTCCAAGATAACATCTCTCCTTACTGCAGTAACTGACTCCTTAACTAATAATTCAATGCCTCCTCCTCTTTTACCCCCCCTCCCCTGTCCCGCCTGAAGATTCTATATCCTGGAATGTTGAGCTGCCAATCCTGCCCCTCCCTCAACCACGTCTCAGTGATGGCTACTATATCACAATTCCACGTGTCAATCCTCACCCTTAACTCATCCATTTTACCTGTAATACTCCTGGAATTAAAGTAGAGGCCATCCAGCCTTGCCTTACTCCCTTGAAACTTAATATAGCTGTACTCCCTCTGACTTGATTGTTTTACTGTATTATGATGTGTCCCTATTCTGCTAACACTCTGTGTCCCCTCCTCCTGCCCAATTAGTTTACACTCCTCCCAACAGCACTAACAAACCCGCCCGCAAGGATGTTAGTCCCTCTCTGGTTCAGATGTAGACCGTCCCACTTGTACAGGTCCCACCCTCCCCAGAAACAGTCCCAATGATCCAGGAATCTAAAACCCTCCCTCCTGCACCAACTCTTAAGCCACTTATTCATCTGCGCAATTCTCCTATTTCTGAGCTCGCTAGCACGTGGCACTGGAAGTAATCCAGAGATTACAACCCGAGAGGCCTTGCTTTGTAGTCTACTGCCTAACTCCCTGAATTCTTGATGCAAGACCTCATCCCTCTTTCTACCTATGTCATTGGTACCAACATGTACCATGACCTCTGCCTTATCACCCTCCCCCTTCAGGATGCCCTGCAGCCGTTCAGTGACATCCTGGACCCTGACACCAGGGAGGCAACACACCATCCTGGAGTCACGTTGACGGCCACAGTAGCGCCTATCTGTTCCACTGACTATAGAATCCCCTATTACTATTGCTCTTCCTCTCTTCCTCCCCTCCTGTACAGACAGGCTGCTTGTGGTGCCAGAAGCTTGGCTCTGTCCGCACTCGCTGGAGGAACCAGCGCCCTCATCAGCCTCCAAAATGGAACACCGATTTGCGAGCGGGACCCCAGGAGACTCCTGAACTACCTGCCTGTTTCTCTTGAAACTGCCTGGTGGTCACCCATTCCCTCCCTTCCTCAAGTCCCTTCAGCTGCGGTGTGACCACCTCTCTCAACGTGCTATCCACGATGCTCTCAGACTCGCGGATGCTCCACTGTGTCCCCAGCCGCTGTTCCAGCTCTGAAATCACAGCTTCCAGGAGCTGCAGCTGGACACACGTCCTGCTGGTCCCCGGCACTGGAAATGTCCCCGGCTTCCCACATGGAGCACGAGGTTCACACCACGGCTTTGAGCTCTTCACGTGATATTCACACACTTTTTCCAGTAAGGGCTGAGGAAGGTGAACCCTGGCTGATTAACCCCACTTCACACCCCCTCCCCCAGACTGTCCCCATCCAACCGAGAGATACTGATTTCAAATGTTAACACCCACCAGACAGATCAACAAATTCAGCCAAGGCTGAGGGTAGAATCTGGGCCCTCACTGTGCGTGTGGGTGTGTATGCGAGTGTGGATGGAGGTGCACACATGTGGACGTGTGGGTGCGTGTGTGCATGTCTGGGTGTGGATGTGCGCCTGCACAGTGGGGTGCACCTGGGTGGACGTTGTGCGTAGAGGTGCATGTCTGTGTGGATGTGTCAGTCATATCAGTGAGTACACGCAACTCCAAGCCAGAATACTGTGGGCTTTTGAGAGTCACTCGAGACCAGAACTCCAGAATCCAAGCTAACAACTGCCGTGCTACTGATGAGGGAGTGCAGCACTGTCGAAGGGTCAGTGCTGAGGGAGCGCCGCACTGTCGGAGGGTCAGTGCTGAGGGAGCGCCGCACTGTCGGAGGGTCAGTGCTGAGGGAACGCTGCACTGTCGGAGGGTCAGTGCTGAGGGAGCGCCGCACTGTCGGAGGGTCAGTACTGAGGGAGCGCCGCACTGTCGGAGGGTCAGTGCTGAGGGAGCGCCGCACTGTCGGAGGGTCAGTGCTGAGGGAACGCTGCACTGTCGGAGGGTCAGTGCTGAGGGAGCGCCGCACTGTCGGAGGGTCAGTGCTGAGGGAGAGCCGCACTGTCGGAGGGTCAGTGCTGAGGGAGTGCCACACTGTCGGAGGGTCAGTACTGAGGGAGCACTGTCAGAGGTCAGTACTGAGGGAGCACCGCACTGTCGGAGGGTCAGTGATGAGGGAGCGCCGCACTGTGGGAGGGTCAGTACTGAGGGAGCACCACACTGTCGGAGGGTCAGTGATGAGGAAGCGCCGCACTGTCGGACGGTCAGTACTGAGGGAGCGCCGCACTGTCGGAGGGTCAGTACTGAGGGAGCGCCGCACTGTCAGAGGGTCAATGCTGAGGGAGCGCCGCACTGTCGGAGGTCAGTACTGAGGAGTGCCACACTGTCGGAGGGTCAGTGCTGAGGGAGCGCCGCACTGTCGGAGGGTCAGTGCTGAGGGAGCGCCGCACTGTCGGAGGGTCAGTGCTGAGGGAGCGCCGCACTGTCGGAGGGTCAGTGCTGAGGGAGCGCCGCACTGTCGGAGGGTCAGTGCTGAGGGAGCACCGCACTGTCGGAGGGTCAGTGCTGAGGGAGTGCCGCACTGTCGGAGGGTCAGTACTGAGGGTGCACTGTCAGAGGGTCAGTGCTGAGGGAGCGCCGCACTGTCGGAGGGTCAGTGCTGAGGGAGCACCGCACTGTCGGAGGGTCAGTGCTGAGGGAGCACCGAACTGCCAGAGGGTCAGTGCTGAGGGAGCACCGCACTGTCGGAGGGTCAGTGCTGAGGGAGTGCCGCACTGTCGGAGGGTCAGTACTGAGGGTGCACTGTCAGAGGGTCAGTGCTGAGGGAGCGCCGCACTGTCGGAGGGTCAGTGCTGAGGGAGCACCGCACTGTCGGAGGGTCAGTGATGAGGAAGCGCCGCACTGTCGGAGGGTCAGTACTGAGGGAGCGCCGCACTGTCGGAGGGTCAGTACTGAGGAGTGCCGCACTGTCGGAGGGTCAGTACTGAGGGAGTGCAGCACTGTCGGAGGGTCAGTGCTGAGGGAGCGCCGCACTGTCGGAGGGTCAGTACTGAGGGAGCACCGCACTGTCAGAGGGTCAGTGCTGAGGGAGCGCCGCACTGTCAGAGGGTCAGTACTGAGGGAGAGCCGCACTGTCAGAGGGTCAGTACTGAGGGAGAGCCGCGCTGTCAGAGGGTCAGTGCTGAGGGAGCACCGCACTGTCGGAGGGTCAGTACTGAGGGAGCGCCGCACTGTCGGACGGTCAGGACTAAGGGAGCGCCGCGCTGTCCGAGGGTCAGTGCTGAGGGAGCGCCGTACTGTCGGACGGTCAGGACTAAGGGAGCGCCGCACTGTCCGAGGGTCAGTGCTGAGGGAGCGCCACACTGTCGGAGGGTCAGTGCTGAGGGAGCGCCGCACTGTCAGAGGGTCAGTGCTGAGGGAGCGCCGCACTGTCAGAGGGTCAGTGCTGAGGGAGCGCCGCACTGTCAGAGGGTCAGTGCTGAGGGAGCGCCGCACTGTCAGAGGGTCAGTGCTGAGGGAGCGTCGCATTGTCAGAGGGTCAGTACTGAGGGAGTGCTGCACTGTCAGAGGGTCAGTACTGAGGGAGCGCCGCACTGTTGGAGGGTCAGTACTGAGGGAGTGCTGCACTGTCAGAGGGTCAGTGCTGAGGGAGCGCCGCACTGTCGGAGGGTCAGTGCTGAGGGAGTGCCGCACTGTCAGAGGTGCCATCTTTCAGGATGAGACATTAAACCGAGGCCCCGTCTGCCCTCTCGGGTGGGGGTAAAAGATCCCACGGCCACTATTGGGAGAAGAGCAGGGGGGAGTTCTCCCCGTGTCCTGGGGCCGATATTTATCCCTCACCCAACATCACTAAAAACAGATGATCTGGGTCATTATCACGTTGCTGTTTGTGTGATCTTGCTGTGTAACAAGTGGCTGCTGCTGCATTTCAGACATTACCACAGTGACCCCTCTTCCTCCAGGCACCACAGTCTAACGGGATGTTGGTGACAATGGACCTCCATTGGACTGGTCCACAGGATCATGCTTGGCAAAGTACAGTAGTGGTTGGCTGTTGCCTCCTGCAGTATTGCTGACCTGGTCTCACCACCTGCCCTCACAGGGGGGGGATTTACAGGCTGATAATCAACCTGTTTGGACACGTTCTGAACACACCCTCCATGGCCATCAGGTCCTGATGTGGGATTTGAACCTGGAGTTTCTGGGGTAGAGGCAGGGGCATTAACCCCTGCACCATTCACTGATGGGATGGTCAGGCCAGCATTTAATTACCCATCCCTATCTACCCTTGTTCAGAGGGCAATTAAGAGTCAACCACTTTGCCGTGGATCTGGAGTCACATGTCAGCCGGACAGGGTACAGACGGCAGACATCCTCTTTCAGAGAGCCAGATGGGCTTTTACTGACAGGCGTCAGTCGTTTCATGGTCATCATCAGAATTTTAATTCCAGATTCTTATGGACTTCAAAATTCCACCATCTGCTGTGGTGGGATTCGAACCCCGGTCCCCACAGCATCACCCTGGGGCCTCTGGCATACTGGCCCAGCAACAATACCAATCTGCTATCACCTCCTACTAGAAAAGCCTTTCGTTGACTGTGAAATGCTTTGGAGGGTGGGCTGGTTACTGGGGAGGTGAAAGGCATTGGAGCAATGGAAAAGTTTCTTTAGCGAGTAAAACATTCACTGGAATATAGATTTGAAATGCACTCTTTAATATAAATATCTTCACATAGCATTGAGTTCCACAAGACTTTGAGAATGTACACACAAAAACACTGTTTCACAATGTACGTATCCTGAGATTATCAAAAATGCTTGCATTTGTTAATAAATATACATTAATATATATGTACAAACATATATAATCTTTCTGTGAGGAAATACAAGAATTTAAACAGGATTCAATCCTTATACTTATACCGTAGAGAGTTCTACGATAGCCATGATGACACATGAATAATACATTCAAAATGTGTCATTTATACAGTAATCATATCGAAAAAAGTTATATCCATCTCTTTCTTACGATTTGGTTAGTCACTACAAGTGATACAGTTACATCTGTAAGTATGTCTTACAATATCCTTCTCCATAGCAACACAAGTCTACTCAGAGTTTGATCATTTACACTGACTGCTTGCACCTTTAGCATGATTACAATGCCATAATGTTACAGAAAGGAAGGTTTTCTTTTTAAAATACAATAAACACCCCCTCCCCGAACCCCATGCAGTGCGTTGTAAGGAGAGAATTAAGAGCTTTAAACAGTGTCCTTTAGTTTCAAAGATATATCTTTGATAGTAGCTGCTTCACAAAATATGACAATATGCCATACTCGATGAAGTAAGTCACAGACTTATTTCAAAACGAGGTGTTACCTCCACTTCCATCTGTGAAAGAGAAAAAGAGAGAGAGAGAAAGCAACCAGTTAGTCAGATCCAAATTCTGTCCCATTGTTCATAACAGATTACTCCCTCTCCTGGTAGGAGGGTGTAATTACAATATGACATGTTTACATAGCTATTTTCCATTATATTTAAATCGCCTATTCTCCGAAAACTTATAAGGGAGAAATGCATTGCAGGATTAAGATTTTTAAGATATCACGGTCAGAAATTAAGCTGAGCATCCAATTAAAATTCAGCAATTTTTTTTCCCTGCCACATTGAATGAAAAAAATTAAAACTTTTTTTGAACTTTAAAAGTTAGAGAAAAAAATTACAAGTGAGCCCGGGGGTGGGGGAGGTGGGGGGGGGCGGTCACAATCTGAACTCCTTGAAGTGACAGTAAGGAAGGTGTTCACTTCGATAGGGTCCAGTTTCCTCATTTTTCAGTTAAGATGGTGACCATTCCCACTCCAAACAGATCAATTCCCTTCGCACGAGGCATTGGCCTTTCAGACTGGAGTTATACCGCACATGGTGTCAACACCGACCCGCCTCCAGAAATGGAAGGGGAGTGGGACAGGCCTTTTTTTTGAAATTGAAAATTTCGAGGCCGAGGTTGACAGATTTCCGTTGGGTGAGGGGATTAAAGGTTAAGGAACCAAGGCGGGCAGATGGAGTCAAGATACAGATTATCCAAGATTGAACCGAGGGGCTGAATGGCCTCCTCCCAGTCCTATATGAGTTGGGCTGAATGGCCTCTTCCTGCTCTGGGTTTGATCTGATTATTAATGGGCTCATGTTCGCGAGAGGGAGAAGGGGCTTGACCTACCTTGATGGAAGTATTCATGGCCATGACTCTGGAGTTGATACAACTCATCAATGAACCCATCACAGGGGGACCTTGAGACAATCGTCTCAAATACAGTTTCGTACGAAGTCAACTCTTCAAGGAAGGATTGTTCTTCTGGAGACAAGTCAGTCGCGGGGCACGCGTCTGGGTTGCAGGCTGATCCCGCGCGGTTGGATTCCACGTCAGTGGGACATCCGGAATTTCCACCCAACTGGTGGCAGCTGGGACCTGGGGGGCTTCTCTCCATCGTGGGAGCGCCCAGGTCCTTCAAAATGTTCTCGATGACATCTTCGTCCTCGTTATCTTCCTCGCCGAAGCTAATCATGGAGAAGTCTACGCTCCTCCACTGCTTGAGGGCTTGGAAGTCCAGGATTGGGGCCTCGGTGGGGAGGGAGGAACTACGGCTCTCACCGATGTCTTTGGCGTTGTTGTCCTGCGAGGGGGCAGGCTCCGTTCCCGAGCAGGCCTCCCGGCTGTCGGCCAAGCGGCAGCCAATGCGCTTGGCCAGAGCGTCGATCTGGGTCTGTTCCATGCCCTCCAGGTAGCCGAAGTAGCAGCTGGCGGGCAACTTGATGGGCGAGGCCTCTGGGGTCAGGATGCCCTCGGGAGTACTGGGCACGTGGATGTAGAGGGGGGTGGGCACCTGGGGCAGGCCCATCACGGTGCAGCCCCCATTGCCGGGGCTGTCTGGCGAAGGGGGCAGCCTCTCGTACAGCGAGGCGCAGGGCTCCAGGGGATAGTAGATCTCGGTGGTGGTGGTCTGGCCGAATGGCTCCTGGCCCCCGAAGGTGAAGGTGGGCCCCAGCAGCTGGGGCGTGCAGGGCGGAGTGGGCGAGTTGGCTCCAAACATGCAGTCACTGTACAACAACTCTGGGAGCTTGGTGGCACGCCCCACCCCTGTCACACCCCCCTGCTCCTTCTCCTGTGGCGGAGCAGGGAGGAGCCCCCTCTGGCTGTCCTCTTCCCTCCCGGTCGGCGCAGGCACCTCGGCAAAGTCGAGGCCACATATCCCACTGAAATCGAAGGACTGGGCCGAAACTCCACTGGTCGGGGGTACCAGCCACGGGCGTGAAGACTGTGTCAGGGCTGGACAGGTAGCTGGGAGACTGCACTGGCTCCTGGTGAGATGGTGGAGCTGGGAGAGCATACGGAAACAGCAGAGTGTCCTCCTGCTCCTCAGTCAGCTGTTGTCGGAGGCACCAGGCTTCAGATTCACTGTAAAACAACAAGATAATCCAACATGAGAACACACGCCAATGCTTCAACACACACATTACACACGTCACACACGTCACACACGTTACACATGTTACACACGTCACACACGTTACACATGTTACACACGTCACACACGTCACACATGTTACACACGTCACACACGTTACACATGTTACACACGTCACACATGTTACACAACACACACATTACACACGTTACACATGTCACACACGTTACGCACTTATGCACGTTATACACATTACACATGTCACACACGTTGCACACGTCGCACACATCACACACGTTACACACGTTATGCACATTATGCACATTACATATGTCACACACGTCGCACACGTTACACACGTTATGCACATTATGCACATTACACATGTCACACACGTCACACACGTCACACACGTTACACACGTCACACACGTTACACAAGGCTGTGATGTGAAACCCTTTCCAAACACGGGTTAGACCCCAGCAGGAGGATCCTGTCCAATTCTGGGCCCCACATTTTAGGAAGGATGTCAAGGTCTCGGAGAGGGTGGGGAGGAGATTTACTAGAATGTTCCCAGGGATGAGGGACCTCAGTTCATGTGGAGAGACTGGGAGGAGCTGGGATTGTTCTCCTTAGAGCAGAGAAGGTTAAGGGGGAGATTGAATCGAGGCGTTCAAAATCAGGAAGGGTTTGGATAGAGTGAATGAGGAGAGACTGTTCCCAGTGGCAGGAGGGTCGGTAACCAGAGGGACACAGACTGAAGAGAATCGGTAATAGAGCCAGAGGGGGAGATGAGGAGAATGTATTTTTTACACAGCGAGTTGTTGTGATCTGGAAGGCGCTGCCTGAAAGGGCGGTGGAAGTAGATTCAATAGGAACTTTCAAAAGGGGGGGAATTGGATAAATACTTGAAAAGGAGAAATTTGCAAGGTGATGAGGAAAAGAGCAGCAGGGAGAGTGGGACTAATTGAATAGGACTTTCAAAGGGCCAGCACATGCTCGATGGGCTGAATGGCCTCCTGACTTTCCTTTGGTTTGTTCCAAGCCTGGATTGGTGGTGCAGTGAAGGTTAGTGGTAGATGCTCTGTGTAAGAGTTTGAATCCTTACCTCACTGTATAATTGTAGCAGAGTACCGGCACCTCAGCACATTCCACCTGAAGCACCATATAGACCCAGATCCACAGGGTATTCTTGGACTGGAGACGGACAATCATCTCCACTCTGGCTTCACTTCCTCCACTCACTGAAAAGCACAAGGAGCAGAGAGAACCCATTAAAACACACGTCCTGGGAGTGACAGAGAATAAATGAACAAGAGACACACAGAGAGGACATGGTAAAACCCTTTCTCTCTCTCTCTCTCTCTCTCTCAATACTTACAAAAACGGTAATGCTGGGCAGAGGCGTGTGTCAGATCTTGAGGATGCAGCAAGTTGTACCAGGATTTTCCAATGAGTTCAGTTTTCTGATAACCCAAGTAGTAGCCAACGCTGTCAGGGAAAGGACATGATCAATTATTAGCAACAGGCCAGAAACATGCAGCCAACAACCGAAAAGAACAGAGCTCATGAAGACTGTTTCTATCTTAACCCTGTACATAGGCCCAAGGACCAGTCTGACTCTGTGTTCTACTGTGGCTTGTGTGTGTGTCTGTGTGTGTGTGTGTGTGTGTGTGTGTGTGTGTGTGTGTGTGAGAGAGAGAGAGAGAGAGAGAGAGTGTGTGTGAGAGAGAGTGTGTGTATATACAGGACAGGTGAGTGTGTGCATACAGGACAGGTGAGTGTGTGTGTTCAGGACAGGTGAGTGTGTGTACACAGGACATGTGAGTGTGTGTATATATACAGGACCAGTGAGTGCGTGTGTACGGGACAGGTGAGTGTGTGTGTATGGGACAGGTGAGTGTGTGTGTGTGTGTATGGGACAGGTGAGTGTGTGTGTGTGTATGGGACAGCTGAGTGTGAGTGTACGGGACAGGTAAGTGTGCGTATATATACAGGACTGGTGAGTGTGTGTGTACAGGACAGGTGACTGTGTGTGTACAAGACCGGTGAATGTGTGGGTACAGAACAGGTGAATGTGTGTGTACAGGACAGGTGAGTGTGTGTGTACAGGACAGGTGAGTGTGTGTATACAGGACAGGCAAGTGTGTGTGTACAGGACAGGGGAGTCTGTGTAAATTTACAGGACAGATGAGTTTGTGCATATGGGACAGGTGAGTGTGTGTGTACAGGACCAGTGTGTGTGTGTATGGGACATGTGAGTGTGTGTGTACAGGACAGATGAGTATGTGTGTACAGGAAAGGTGAGTGTGTGTGTATGGGACATGTGAGTGTGTGTGTATGGGACAGGTGAGTGTGTGTGTACAGGACAGGTGACTGTGTGTGTATGGGACAGATGAGTGTGTGTGTATGGGACAGATGAGTGTGTGTGTACAGGACAGGTGAGTGTGTGTGTATGGGACAGGTGAGTGTGTGTGTCTAGGACAGGTGAGTGTGTGTGTACGGGACAGGTGACTGTGTCTGTATGGGACAGATGAGTGTGTGTGTATGGGACAGGTGAGTGTGTGTGTACAGGACAGGTGAGTGTGTGTGTATGGGACAGGTGAGTGTGTGTGTCTAGGACAGGTGAGTGTGTGTGTACGGGACAGGTGAGTGTGTGTGTACAGGACAGGTGAGTGTGTGTGTATGGGACAGATGAGTGTGTGTGTACAGGACAGGTGAGTGTGTGTGTACAGGACAGGTGAGTGTGTGTGTACAGGACAGGTGAGTGTGTGTGTATGGGACAGATGAGTGTGTGTGTACAGGACAAATGAGTGTGTGTGTACAGGACAGGTGAGTGTGTGTGTATGGGACAGATGAGTGTGTGTGTATGGGACAGATGAGTGTGTGTGTACAGGACAGGTGAGTGTGTGTGTATGGGACAGATGAGTGTGTGTGTACGGGACAGATGAGTGTGTGTGTACAGGACAGGTGAGTGTGTGTGTATGGGACAGGTGAGTGTGTGTGTATGGGACAGATGAGTGTGTGTGTACAGGACAGATGAGTGTGTGTGTACAGGACAGGTGAGTGTGTATGTACGGGACAGATGAGTGTGTGTGTACAGGACAGGTGAGTGTGTGTGTATGGGACAGATGCATGTGTGTGTACGGGACAGATGAGTGTGTGTGTACAGGACAGGCGAGTGTACTTTTCCTCTTACCTGTCAGAGAGCTGGGTGAACATCATGTCCTTGGAGTGCTGACTCTCGAAGAAGCCCAGAAACAGGTGATTGTCAAAGAGTCGGGGCCTGGTGTCTAGCGGGGCACAGAAAGCGATGAAGACCGGTTTGGAGGACCAGTAAGCTCCGGAGGGGGGCTGGTGGTATCGGCCCCTGATCAGCACCAACTTGTTGCCCGCACTCTGCCTCCGGACTGACCTCGAGGTGTTAAAACGGCATCGGAAGAGGCGCTCTGGAAGGTGGCAAAGGAGGAGAGGATGAGGGAAGCTGCTGGAGCAAAAGGGTCTGAAAATATCGGCTGGATACACTCACTGAGGAGGGGAAGGGAGCAGTCACTCACCACTTTCTGACGGAGAGGTAAACATCAAGTTACTGCTCAACACCAGATGGTCCAACGAGTCAGTAATATCGTAAATGCTGTCTCCCTGAGCGACTAGGTCCACCTGTAACACAAGAAGAGGAGCCTTTAAAATACAGCAGCAATTTAAAACTGACTGCAGTCTGGCTCCTTTCACACCGTCAACCCCTGTCATTGGGTTCAAACTCCTTCTCTACAGTCAGAGGTAACGTCCCAGCGCCCGGGATCCCGGCAAACTCACCAGCGAGTGGCCCAGATGCTCCGACACGTTCTCCGACACGTAGATAAGTTTCCCGTCGCTGCTCAAGGCAATCAGGAAGCCAGGGAGGGAGTGCAGGAAGTCAGCCAGCTCGGTGGGCGAAATCAGAGGGAGCGCCCCTTCCAAGGCGCCTTCTGGAGACAGAGAGGGAGAGACGGAGTGAGACCCTTGTTCGAGAGAGGAGAGGAGGGGAGAGGGGAGGAGAGGAGGAGGAGGGGGGGGGGCAAGTGGGCTATAAATTCAGGACAAGCGCCTGACTGAGAGGGGCCAGAGACACCCCACAACCCCCCCCCCCCCCCCCCCCCCCCCCAGGCCATTCACAACCCACCAGCAGGAGCATTTAATATTTCCAGATCCACACTTGAGTAAAAGTGGATCAAGGGATCGGACTTTTATTAAGAGTCAGTACGGACACGATGGGCTGAACGGCCTCCTTTTGTGACTCCTGGTGACATTTGGTCACTTAAGTGGCAGTTAGTTGGGGGGGGGGGGGGGTGGAAGGGGGTTTTGGGGGGGCGGGAAGCTCCCTGATATTTACCTGGACCGAAGAAGACGGATTTCCTGGTGTAGATACACGCCAGCGACATGATGTGCAGGTAAGAGAGTCTGGATTTGTCAGTGTCCGAGATCGGCAGCAGTTCCTTCAGGTTCCTGATCTCAGTGTTAATCTGATCCCTTCTGGCTTTCGAGGCGCCCTTGGTGGATCTGTACATGTTGTTGTGCCTCCGTGTCTGTCCCCTCTCTCTCCCTCTGGCCGGACCTGAGCTCTTGACGCTCACTCTGCCGCTCTCTCAGTTTCAGGGGAGCCCCTGTCTGTCTCTTGAACCAGACCTGGATGCTGCTGTTGCTTCGATCTGGTGCTGGAGGCTCAGGCGAAGCCGCCTTTTATAGGCTGCCGGCTGCTGGGGGCAGGGCTAACGCGGCGGGGACTGGTTCACATCAGGAGCGAGAGGCAGGAGGGAGAGGGAGAGGGAGGGGGAAAGGATCTCTGTCTCCGTGACTAAAATCAAGCGTCACTTCTACAGGGAGATGACGCCAGAACTCAGAACTCCCAATTAGGAGAAAACCGAAACTCGACTGATGGGGGAGGGATAGAGAGAGAGGGGGAGGTAGAGAGAGGGGGAGGTAGAGAGAGAGGGGGGAGGTAGAGAGAGAGGGAGGTAGAGAGAGAGGGGGGAGGTACAGAGAGGGGGAGGTAGAGAGAGAGGGGGGAGGTAGAGAGAGGGGGAGGTAGAGAGAGAGAGAGAGAGAGACGAACAGAGAGGGAGAAGGACAGAGATAGAGATAGAGACGGAAAGAAACAGAAGGATGGAGAGGGGGGAGGGAGAGAGATACATGGATAGAGAGAGGGATAGAGAGAGGGGGATGGAGAGAGAGGAATAGAGAGAGAGGGATAGAGAAAGAGGGATAGGGAGAGACCGATAGAGAGGAGGGAGAGAGATGGATAGAGAAAGAGGGGTTAGAGAGAAAGGGATAGCGAGAGGGGGTAGAGAGAGAGACATAGCAAAATAGAAACAAGGATGTACAGAGGAAATGATAGAGAGAGAGACGGGTACAGATGGAGATGAGGAGAATAATATTGAAGGGATGTACAGACACTGGATCACTCAGAGAATAGAATAGATAGAGGCACAGAGTAGGGAAAGAGAGAGGGGGAGAGACAATAGAGGGGAGACAGAGTGAGGGGGAGAGAGAGAGACGGAAATGGGAAGACAGAGACAGAGGGGGATCTTACACAGAGTAGGGAGAAGGAGAGAGAGGGAGGACGAGAGAGGGAGAGGGAGAGGGAGAGATGGGGGCAGAGAGAGAGAGAGAGGCTCATACGGAAAGAGACATTGAGGAGAGATGGGCCATGCTGTGTATGGTCACTGAGAGGGGAATTCAGGGTGTAGAGGCAGCTCTGAAGATCGGGTGAGAAGCTGAAAGGAATTGAGTTGTATTTCCAGGCGGCGGCTGCGCCGTTCAGCACCAGAGACCGTGGACAGCGCCGGTCCCAATCAGGATCAGAACGAGTGATGGCGAGAGGAGGGGGGGGACAGGGAGGGAGAGAGAGGGGGGACAGGGAGGGAGAGAGAGAGGGGGAGAGAGAGGGGGGACAGGGAGAGAGAGAGAGGGGGGACAGGGAGGGAGAGAGAGGGGGACAGGGAGGGAGAGAGAGGAGGGGGGACAGGGAGGGAGAGAGAGGGGGGACAGGGAGGGAGGGGGGGCAGGGAGGGAGAGAGAGGGAGAGAGAGAGGGGACAGGGAGAGAGAGAGAAAGGGAGAGAGAGGGGGGGACAGGGAGAGAGAGAGAGGGGGGACAGGGAGGGAGAGAGAGGGAGAGAGAGGAGGGGGACAGGGAGGGAGAGAGAGGAGGGGGGACAGGGAGGGAGAGAGAGGGGGGACAGGGAGGGAGGGGGGGCAGGGAGAGAGAGAGAGAGGGGACAGGGAGAGAGAGAGAGGGGGGACAGGGAGGGAGAGAGAGGGAGAGAGAGAGGGGACAGGGAGGGAGAGAGAGGAGGGGGGACAGGGAGGGAGAGAGAGGAGGGGGGACAGGGAGAGAGAGAGAGGGAGAGAGAGGGGGGACAGGGAGGGAGAGGGGGGGACAGGGAGGGAGAGAGAGGGGCAGGGAGGGAGAGAGAGGAGGGGGACAGGGAGGGAGAGAGAGGGGGGACAGGGAGGGAGAGAGAGGGGCAGGGAGGGAGAGAGAGGAGGGGGACAGGGAGGGAGAGAGAGGGGGGACAGGGAGGGAGAGAGAGGGGCAGGGAGGGAGAGAGAGGAGGGGGACAGGGAGGGAGAGAGAGGGGGGACAGGGAGAGAGAGAGAGGGGGACAGGGAGGAGAGAGAGGGGCAGGGAGGGGGAGAGAGGGGGGACAGGGAGAGAGAGAGAGGGGGACAGGGAGGGAGAGAGAGGGGCAGGGAGGGAGAGAGAGGAGGGAGACAGGGAGGGAGAGAGAGGGGGGACAGGGAGGGAGAGAGAGGGGGAGAGGGAGGGAGAGAGAGGGGGGCAGGGAGGGAGAGAGAGGAGGGGGACAGGGAGGGAGAGAGAGGGGGAGACAGGGAGGGAGAGAGAGGAGGGGGACAGGGAGGGAGAGAGAGGAGGGGAGACCGGGAGGGAGAGAGAGGGGGGGGGACAGGGAGGGAGAGAGAGGGGGACAGGGAGGGAGAGAGAGGAGGGGAGACAGGGAGGGAGAGAGAGGAGGGGAGTCAGGGAGGGAGAGAGAGGGGCAGGGAGGGAGAGAGGGGGCAGGGAGGGAGAGAGAGGGGGGACAGGGAGGGAGAGAGGGGGGATAGGGAAGGAGAGAGAGGAGGGGGACAGGGAGGGAGAGAGAGGAGGGGGGACAGGGAGGGAGAGAGAGGAGGGGGGACAGGGAGGGAGAGAAGGGGGACAGGGAGGGAGAGAGAGGAGGGGGGACAGGGAGGGAGAGGGGGGACAGGGAGGGAGAGAAAGGGGACAGGGAGGGAGAGAGAGGAGGGGGGACAAGGAGGGAGAGAGAGGAGGGGGGACAGGGAGGGAGAGAGGGGGGACAGGGAGGGAGAGAGAGGAGGGGGACAGGGAGGGAGAAGGGGGACAGGGAGGGAGAGAGAGGAGGGGGAGACAGAGACCACGAGAGAGGAGGGGGGACAGGGAGGGAGAGAGAGGAGGGGGGGACAGAGACCACGAGAGAGGAGGGGGGACAGGGAGGGAGAGAGAGGAGGGGGAGACAGGGAGGGAGAGAGAGGAGGGGGGACGGAGACCGTGAGAGAGGAGGGGGGCAGGGAGGGAGAGAGAGGAGGGGGACAAGGAGGGAGGGAAGAGAGAAACAGGGAGAGAGAGGGAGAGACAGAGAGGGAGGGAGGGAAGAGAGAGAAACTGAGAGGGAGATGGAGAGACAGAGAAGGATAGACAGAGAGGGAGAGACAGAGAGGGAGAGGGACAGGGAGAGACAGAGAGGGAGGGAGACAGGGAGAGACAGAGAGAGAGTGAGACAGGGAGGGAGGGAAGAAGGATAGACAGAGAGGGAGAGGGAGAGACAGAGAGAGAGTGGGAGAGGGAGGGGGACAGGGAGAGACAGAGAGGGACAGGGAGAGGGACAGGGAGAGACAGAGAGGGACAGGGAGAGGGACAGGGAGAGACAGAGAGGGACAGGGAGAGGGACAGGGAGAGACAGAGAGGGAGAGGGAGAGGGACAGGGAGAGACAGAGAGGGAGAGGGAGAGACAGAGAGAGAGTGGGAGAGGAGAGGGACAGGGAGAGACAGAGAGGGACAGGGAGAGGGACAGGGAGAGACAGAGAGGGACAGGGAGAGGGACAGGGAGAGACAGGAGAGGGAGAGGGAGAGGGACAGGGAGAGACAGAGAGGGAGAGGGAGAGACAGAGAGAGAGTGGGAGAGGGAGAGGGACAGGGAGAGACAGAGAGGGACAGGGAGAGGGACAGGGAGAGACAGAGAGGGACAGGGAGAGGGACAGGGAGAGACAGAGAGGGACAGGGAGAGGGACAGGAGAGACAGAGAGGGAGAGGGACAGGGAGAGACAGAGAGGGAGAGGGAGAGACAGAGAGAGAGTGGGAGAGGGAGAGGGACAGGGAGAGACAGAGAGGGACAGGGAGAGGGACAGGGAGAGACAGAGAGGGAGAGGGAGAGGGAGAAACAGAGAGAGAGGGGGCAGGAAGAGGGAGAAACAGAGAGTTATTTTAAACAGCAACAGGAATGATTAGAAAATGGAATAAGTGTCTCTCATTAAATAAGCCCTACTCTGAGAGGTTCACATCTCCAGATTTCCCCTTTTGAACCCATCCCTAAACCAGGAGCAAAGGGCACAACATAAAGCCTATAGCCTCCACATAATCCATGCTGTGTTAAATTCCTTCCCTCTGGGACTAGTACAAGTTACTACTATCTACCTTTTCAAATGAAGATTTTATCCATATGTCAATTACAATATGATTCACTTAATCTCAGGACCTCCTGAATATGAAATAAGTCCGCTAGGACAGCGTAACAGACAGAGAAAGGCAGAGGGGGAGAGAGAGGCAGAGAAAGATCGGGATAGAGAGTAAGGGAGGAAAAACAGACATATAGGTAAAGAGAGACAAGTCGAGAGTGACAGAGGGAGAGAAAGAGAAACACAAACAGACTGATACAGATAGGCAGAGATAGAGTGAAATAGATAGGGAGAGATAGAGAGAGGGACAGGCAGAGATAGGGAGAGACATACAGAGGGACTGACGGAGATAGGGAGAGACAGAGAGACAGACCGACAGAGGTAGGGGAAGACAGAGAGAGCGTCAGACAGGGTTAGGGAGAGACAGAGAGAGGGACAGAGAGACAGACTGATAGAGGTAAGGAGAGGCAGACTGAGGGACAGTCAGAGATAGGGAGAGGCAGAGAGATGGACAGAGATAAGGAGGGACAGAGAGACAGACAGACAAAGATAGGAAGAGACAGAGATAGGGACAGGTAGAGATAGGGACAGACAGACAGACAAAGATAGGGAGAGACAGAGAGAGGGAGTGAGACAGAGAAAGGGAGAGACAGACAGACAGAGAAAGGGAGAGACAGAGAGGGGCAGACAGAGATAAGGAGAGTCAGAGAGAGGGAGAGACAGACAGACAGACAGGCAGAAAGAGATAGGAAGAGGCAGAGAGAGGGACAGACAGGGTTAGGGAGAGACAGGGAGATAGAAACATACAGAGATAGAGAGTGACAGAGCGAGGAACAGAGAGAGGAACAGACAGAGGTAGGGAGAGACAGAGAGAGGGACATACAGAGATAGGGAGAAACGGAGGAACAAACAGATAGGGAAAGACAGACAGATAGACTCAGGGAGAGACTGAGAGAGGGACAGACAGATAGGGAGAGACAAAAGAGGGACAGGCAGAGACAGGGACAGAGACAGACAGAAAAAGGGAAAGACGGAGCGATGGACAGACAGAGATAGGGAGAGACAGACAGATAGACTCAGGGAGAGAAAGAGAGAGGGACAAGCAGAGATGGGGAGAGACAGAGAGAAGGACAGAAAGAGATAGGGACAGACAAACAGACAGAGATAGGGAGAGACAGAGAGCGGGACAGACAGAGTTAGGGAGAGACAGAATGATAGACAGGCAGAGATAGGGAGAGACAGAGAGACAGACAGATAGAGAGAGGGAGAAACAGAACTTGGGAGAGACAGACAGACAGAGATAGGGAGAAACAGAGAGCGGGACAGACAGAGATAGGGAGAGACAGAGAGACAGACAGACAGAGATAGGGAGAAACAGAGCTTGGGAGAGACAGACAGACAGAGATAGAGAGAGAGACAGACAGACAGACAGGGATAGGGTGAGGCCAAGAGAGGGGCAGACAGAGATAGGGAGAGACAGACAGACAGGCAGACAGAGATAGGAAGAGGCAGAGAGAAGGACAGACAGGGTTAGGGAGAGACAAACAGCTAGATTCAGGGAGAGACAGAGAGAGGGACAGGCAGAGATGGGGAGGGATAGAGAGAGGGACAGAAAGACATAGGGACAGACAGACAGACAGACAGACAGAGATAGGGAGAGGCAGAGAGACAGACAGATAGAGTTAGGGAGAGACGGACAGACAAAGGTAAGGAGAGGCAGAGATAGGGACAGACAGAATTAGAGAGAGAGAGACAGACAGACAGACAAAGGTAGGGAGAGACAGAGAGAGGGACAGACAGAGTTAGGGAGAGACAGAGAGATAGACAGATAGAGATAGGGAGAGACAGAGAGACAGACAGACAATGGTAGGAAGCGACAAAGATAGGGACAGACAGAGATAGGGGAAGACAGGCAGATAAAGGTAGGGAGAGGCAGAAACGTACAGAGATAGGGAGAGACAGAGAGTGGGACAGAGAGAGGGAGAGGCAGAGAGAGGGATTGACGGAGATAGGGTGAGACAAATAGACAGACAAACAGAGATAGGGTGAGGCAGAGAGAGGGATAGACGGAGATAGGGGGAGACAGACAGAGATAGGGAGAGACAGATAGAGATAGGGAGAGGCAGATAGAAGGATAGACAGAGATAGGGAGGGACAGGGAGAGGGACAGACAGAGATAGGGAGAGACAGAGAGACAGACAGATAGAGATAGGGAAAGGCAGAGATAGTGACAGACAGTGATAGGGAGATATATTAAGAGGGACAGAGAGAGGGACAGACAGAGATAGGGACAGACAGACAGAGATAGGGAGAGACTGAGAGAGGGACAGATGGAGACAGGGAGAGAAGACAAACAGAGATAGGGAGAGGCAGACAGATAGACTCAGGGACAGACAGAGAGAGGGACAGACAGAGATGGGGAGAGACAGAGAGAGGGACAGACAGTTAGGGAGAGACAGAGAGACAGACAGATAGAATTAGGGAGAGACAGAGAGACAGACAGACAAAGGTAAGGAGAGGCAGAGAAAGGGACAGACAGAGTTAGGGAGAGACAGACAATGGTAGGAAGAGACAAAGATAGGGACAGGCAGAGATAGGGGGAGACAGGCAGATAAAGGTAGGGAGAGGCAGAGAGGCAGAAACATACAGAGATAGGGAGAGACAGAGAGAGGGAGAGGCAGAGAGAGGGATTGACAGAGATAGGGTGAGACAGATAGACAGACAGAGATCGGGTGAGGCAGAGAGGGGGAATGGACAGAGATAGGGGAGACAGACAGTGTTAGGGAAAGACAGACAGACAGAGATAGGGAGAGACAGGAAGAGGGACAGTCAGAGATTGGGAGAGACAGACAAACAGACAGACAGAGAGAGGGACAAAGAGAGATGGGGGAGACAGACAGATAGAGATAAGGAGAGACAGAGAGAGGGACAGACAGAGATGGGGATAATCGGAGAGACAGACAAAGATCGGGAGAGACAGAGAGAGGTACAGACAGAGATCAAAAGAGACAGAGAGACAGACAGAGATAGGGAAAGACAGACAGAGGGACAGACAGAGTTAGGGATGGACAGAGAGACAAACAGACAGAGATAGGCAGGGACAGGAAGAGGGACAGATAGAGATAAGGAGACACAGACAAACAGAAACATAGAGGGATAGGGAGCGACAGAGAGAGGGACGGAGAGAGGGACAGAGAGAGGGAGAGACAGACAGTGGGACACACAGAGGTAGGGACAGACAGAGAGAAAGACAGACAGAGATAGGGAGGGACAGAGAGAGGGACTGATAGTGATAGGGAGAGACAGAGACTGACAGACAGGGATAGGGAGAGACAGGGAGAGGGACAGACAGAGTTAGGGAGAGGCAGTCAAACAGAAACATAGAAGAATAGGGAGAGACAGAGAGAGGGACAGAGAGACAGAGAGTCAGAGAATGGGACAGACAGAGGTAGGGATAGATAGAGAGAAAGACACAGTTTTGGAGAGGCAGAGAGAGGGACAGACAGAAGTACAGAGAGACAGAGAGACAGGCAAAGAATAGGAGAGACAGACAGGGATAGGGAGGGACAGAGAGGGGAACTGATGGTGATAGGGAGAGACAAAGAGACAGACAGACAGAGATAGGGAGAGGCAGATAGAAGGATAGACAGAGATAGGGAGAGACAGAGTGATAGACAGAGATAGGGAGGGACAAGGAGAGGGACAGATAGAAATAGGGAGAGACAGGAAGCGGGTCAGTCAGAGATTGGGAGAGACAGACAAACAGACAGACAGAGATAGGGAGAGACAGGAAGAGGGACAGATAGAGATAGGGAGACACAGACAAATAGAAACATAGTGGGATAGAGAGAGACAGAGAGAGGGATGGAGAGAGGGACAGAGAGAGGGAGACACAGAGAGTGGGAGAGACAGAGGTAGGGACAGACAGAGAGAAAGACAGACAGAGATAGGGAGGGATGGAGAGAGGGACTGATGGTGATAGGGAGAGACAAAGAGACTGACAGACAGGGATAGGGAGAGACAGAGAGAGGGACAAACAGAGTTAGGGAGAGACAGAGACAGACAGAGTTTCAGAGAGACAGAGAGAGGGACAGACGGAGGTACGGAGAGACAGAGAGACAGACAAATATCAGGAGAGACAGAGAGAGACAGACAGAGATAAGGAGACGCAGAGAGATGAACAGACAGAGATAGGGAGAGACAGACAGATAGAGATAGGGAGAGACAGAGATTGGGAGAATCGGAGAGACAGACAGAAATAGGGAGAGACAGAGAGAGGGACAGACAGAGATAAGGAGAGACAGACAGACAGAAAGACAGACAGAGATAGGCAGAGCCGGAGGGGCAGACAAATTTAGGGAGAGACAGAGAGGGGGACAGACAGAGATAGGGAGAGACAGACAGACAGAAAGACAGACAAAGGGAGAGCCAGAGAGAGGGGCAGACAAAGTTGGGGAGAGACAGAGAGGGGGACAGACAGAGATAGGGAGAGATAGAGAGGGACAGATAGAGATAGGGAGAGACAGACAGACAGACAGACAGAGATAGGGAGAGGCAGATGGAGGGACAGAGATAGGGAGAGACAGAGAGAGACAGAGATAGGGAGGGACAAGGAGAGGGACAGTCAGAGATAGGGAGAGACAGAGAAAGGGACAGAGAGAGGGAGAGAAAGAGAGAAGGATAGACGGAGATATAGAGAGGCAGATGGAGGGACTGACAAAGATAGGGAGAGTCAGAGAGAGGGAGAGACAGAGAGGGACAGACAGAGATAGGGAGAGACAGACAGACAGACAGGGATAGGTAGAGGTTGAGAAGGGACAGACGGAGATAGGGAGAGACAGAGACAGACAGACAGGTATAGGAAGAGACAGAGAGACACACAGAGACAGGGAGTGACAGAGAGAGGGACAGACAGAGAGAGGGAGCCACAGAGAGTCAGAAACATACAGACATAAGGAGAGACAGGAAAAGGGACAGAGAGGGAAAGACAGAGAGAGGGACAGACTCAGATAGGGAGAGACGGACAGAGATAGGGAGAGACAGAGTGAGGGGCAATCAGAGATAAGGAGAGACTGAGAGACAGACTGGCTGGATAAGACTCGGGCAATATTTGTAGCATTTCATGATAGCTGGGAGTGACAGTGGAGAATGAGCAGATAGGAACCGAATGCAGCCAACAGTTTGCCTGCTCATCGCTGAGGACAGGTACAGACTCAGGTGTCAAACAGCAGCCCTCTAGAAAGCTACCTTGTAAGTGTAAAGGTTACAGAGCCCTCAGTGAGTCCTACCGTCTCCCAGGGAGTTCTGGTAGGAGCCAGTGCTCACCTTTTCCAGTAACCTGGTTTCATCTGTGGAGCAAGCCCCCAACACCACTACTCTCCTGCAGGCCCACGGTCTGAGAGCAGGGAAATCCCTGGGCTCGATTCCTAGCTGAAACAGAATTAGCAAACCCCTCTGGAAGGGGCTATAGTTTGCTTTTCATTTAGGTTTTCATGGGATGTGGGTGTCGCTGGCTAAGCCGACATTTTTTGCCTCTCTCTAATTTCCCCTTCAGAAGGTGGTGGTGAGCTGCCTTCTTGAACCGCTGCAGTCCATGTGGTGTAGATACACCCACAGTGCTGTTAGGGAGGGGGTTCCAGGATTTTGACCCAGCAGCAGTGAAGGAACGGCCGATATATTTCCAAGTGGGTGACTTGGAGGGGAACTTCCAGGTGGTGCTGTTCCCCATGTGTCTGCTGCCCTTGTCCTTCTAGATGGTAGTGGTCATGGGTTTGGAAGGTGCTGTCTAAGGAGCCTTGGTGAATTCCTGCAGTGCATCTTGTAGATGGTACACACACTGCTGCTACTGTGCGTCGGTGGTGAAGGGAGTGAATGTTTGTGGATGGGATGCCAATCAAGCGGGGCTGCTTTGTCCTGGATGGTGTCGAGCTTCTTGAGTGTTGTGGGAGCTGCACTCATCCAGGCAAGTGGGGAGTATTCCATCACACTCCTGACTTGTGTCTGGTAGATGGTGGACAGGCTTTGGGGAGTCAGGAGGTGAGTTACTCACCACAGGATTCCCAGCCTCTGACCTGCTCTTGTAGCCACAGTATTTATATGGCTGGTCCGGTTCAGTTTCTGGTCAATGGTAACCCCCAGGATGTTGATAGTGGGGGATTCAGTGATGGTAATGCCATCACTGGTTGTATTCTGTCTTGTTGTGATGGTGATGGCTGTCTTGTTGGAGACTGCCATTGCCTGACACTTGTGTGGTGTGAATCTTACTTGCCACTTGTCAGCCCAAGCCTGGATATTGTCCAGGTCTTGCTGCATTTGGACATGGACTGCTTCAGTATCTGAGGAGTTGTGAATGGTGCTGAACATTGTGCAATCATCAGCGAACATCCCCACTTCTGACCTTATGTTGGAAGGAAGGTCATTGATGAAGCAGCTGTAGATGGTTGGGCCGAGGACATTACCCTGAGGAACTCCTGCAGTGATGTCCTGGAGCTGAGATTATTGACCTCCAACATCCACAACCATCTTCCTTTGTGCTGGGTATGACTCCAACCAGTGGAGAGTCCCATTGACTGCAGTTTTGCTGGGGCTCCTTGATGCCTTGATGTCAAGGGCAGTCACTCTCACCTTACATCTTGAGTTCAGCCGTTTCTAGACATCACGTGGAGTGAATGGAATTGGCTGAAGACTGGCATCTGTGATGCTGGGGACCTCTGGAGGAGGCTGAGATGGATCATCCACTCAGCACTTCTGGCTGAAGATTGTAGCAAATGCTTCAGCCTTATCTTTTGCACTGATGTGCTGGGCTCCCCCATCATTGAGGATGGGGATATTTGTGGAGCGTCCTCCTCCAGTGAGTTGTTTAATTGTCCACCACCATTCACGACTGGATGTGGCAGGACTGCAGGGCTTAGATCTGATCTGTTGGTTGTGGGGTCGCTTAGCCCTGTCTATCACTTACTGCTTATGCTGTTTGACACACAAGTCATTCTGTGTTGTAGCTTCACCAGGTTAACACCTCATTTTTAGGTGTGCCTGGTGCTGCTCCTGACATGTCCTCCTGCACTCTTCATTGAACCAGGGCTGATCCCCTGTCTTGATGGTAATGGTAGAGTGAGGGATATGCTGGGCCATGAGGTTACAGATTGAGTGTGAGTACAATTCTGCTGCTGCTGATGGCCCACAGCACCTCTTGGGTGCCCAATTTTGAGTTGCTAGATCTATTCAAAGTCTATCCCATTTAGCACGGTGGAAGTTCAGACAACATGATAGAACGGAGCCTTGAAGGTGAAGATGTGACCTCACCTCCACAAGGGCTGTGTTCCGATGACTTGTACCAATACAATCATTGTCAAATGGAACAGGTAGATTGGTGGGGTGAGGTACAGAACCCCTGAAATAAGACAAACAGGGATTCAAAAAGGCCACCAGCTACTGGCTGTCTCCATTTGGGAGTAAGAACTTGTTCCAGAATGTTGTACTGGGCTGTGAGGCATCACATGTCTCAACAGACGGTGGAAACGTATGAGGGATTTTGGTGGGGGGTAGGTACTGGAACCCGTATCCCAGTGAGAGTCAGTGTGTGTGGGACCCGTACCCCAGTGAGAGTCAGTGTGTGTGGGACCCGTACACCAGTCAGAGTCAGCGTGTGTGGGACCCGTACCCCAGTGAGAGTCAATGTGTGTGGGACCCGTATCCCAGTGAGGGTCAGTGTGTGTGGGACCCGTTACCCCAGTGAGAGTCAGTGTGTGTGGGACCCGTACCCCAGTGAGAGTCAGTGTGTGTGGGACCCGTACCCCAGTGAGAGTCAGTGTGTGTGGGACCCGTACCCCAGTGAGAGTCAGTGTGTGTGGGACCCGTACCCCAGTGAGAATCAGTGTGTGTGGGACCCGTACCCCAGTCAGAGTCAGCGTGTGTGGGACCCGTACCCCAGTGAGAGTCAATGTGTGTGGGACCTGTATCCCAGTGAGAGTCAGTGTGTGTGGGACCCGTACCCCAGTGAGAGTCAGTGTGTGTGGGACCCGTACCCCAGTGAGAGTCAGTGTGTGTGGGACCCGTACCCCGGTCAGAGTCAGCGTGTGTGGGACCCGTACCCCAGTGAGAGTCAGTGTGTGTGTGACCCGTACCCCAGTGAGAGTCAGTGTGTGTGTGACCCGTACCCCAGTGAGAGTCAGTGTGTGTGGGACCCGTATCCCAGTGAGAGTCAGTGTGTGTGTGACCCGTACCCCAGTGAGAGTCAGTGTGTGTGTGACCCGTACCCCAGTGAGAGTCAGTGTGTGTGGGACCCGTATCCCAGTGAGAGTCAGTGTGTGTGGGACCCGTACCCCAGTGAGAGTCGTGTGTATGGGACCCGTACCCCAGTGAGAGTCAGTGTGTGTGGGACCCGTACCCCAGTGAGAGTCAGTGTGTGTGGGACCCGTATCCCAGTGAGAGTCAGTGTGTGTGGGACCCGTACCCCAGTGAGAGTCAGTGTGTGTGTCACCCGTACCCCAGTGAGAGCCTGTGTGTGTGGGACCCGTACCCCAGTGAGAGTCAGTGTGTGTGGGACCTGTACCCCAGTGAGAGTCAGTGTGTGTGGGACCCGTACCCCAGTGAGAGTCAGCGTGTGTGGGACCCGTACCCCAGTGAGAGTCAGTGTGTGTGGGACCCGTATCCCAGTGAGAGTCAGTGTGTGTGGGACCCGTACCCCAGTGAGAGTCAGTGTGTGTGTCACCCGTACCCCAGTGAGAGCCTGTGTGTGTGGGACCCGTACCCCAGTGAGAGTCAGTGTGTGTGGGACCTGTACCCCAGTGAGAGTCAGTGTGTGTGGGACCTGTACCCCAGTGAGAGTCAGCGTGTGTGGGACCCGTACCCCAGTGAGTCAGTGTGTGTGGGACCTGTACCCCAGTGAGAGTTTGTGTGGGACCCATACCCCAGTGAGAGTCAGTGTGTGTGGGACCCGTACCCCAGTGAGAGTCAGTGTGTGTGTGTGAGACCCGTACCCCAGTGAGAGTCAGTGAGTGTGGGTCCCATACCCCAGTGAGAGTCAGTTTGTGTGGGAAATATGACATCTCCTCTACTGAAGGTGCTGTCACTCACTGGGGTCCGGGGTCCCCCTCCTCTCCTGAAGGTGCTGACTCTCACTGGAGTACAGGTTCCCCTCCTCTCCTGAAGGTGCTGACTCTCACTGGGGTACAGGGTCCCCCTCCTCTCCTGAAGGTGCTGACTCTCACTGGGGAACAGGGTCCCCCTCCTCTCCTGAAGGTGCTGACTCTCACTGGGGTACAGGTCCCCTTCCTCTCCTGAAGGTGCTGACTCTCACTGGGGTACAGGGTCCCCCTCCTCTCCTGAAGGTGCTGACTCTCACTGGGGTACAGGGTCCCCCTCCTCTCCTGAAGGTGCTGACTCTCACTGGGGTACAGGGTCCCCCTCCTTTCCTGGAGGTGCTGACTCTCACTGGGTTACAGGTCCCCCTCCTTTCCTGAAGGTGCTGACTCTCACTGGGTACAATGTCCCCCTCGTCTCCTGAGCGTGATGACTCTCACTGGGGTACAGGTCCCCCCTCCTCTCCGGAAGGTGCTGACTCTCACTGGGGTACAGGGTCCATCTCCTCTCCTGAAGGTGCTGACTCTCACTGGGGTACAGTGTCCCCCTCCTCTCCTGAAGGAGCTGACTCTCACTGGGGTACAGGGTCCATCTCCTCTCCTGAAGGTGCTGACTCTCACTGGGGTACAGGACCCCCTCCTCTCCTGAAGGTGCTGACTCTCACTGGGGTACAGGTCCCCCTCCTCTCCTGAAGGTGCTGACTCTCACTGGGGTACAGGGTCCCCCTCCTCTCCTGAAGGTGCTGAGGGGTCAGTTACCAGGGTCACAGATTGAAGGTGATTGGTAGAAGGATTAGAGGGGACATGAGGGAAAACGTTTTTCACCCAGAGGGTTATAGGCGTTTGGAATTCACTGCCCGGATTGTGGTTGCGGCTGAAAGATTCGGCATTTCAAAGGTACCTGGATCTGCATCTGAAGCACTGGAACCTGCAGGGCTACGGACCAGGGGCTGGGAAGTTTTGGGGTGGCGCAGCCATTATGGGCTGAAAGGCCTCTTTCTAGTCGATGGTTTTGAGATCCCGATGTTGCTGGAGCGGGAACCAGTGTCACTTATAATATTTTTATTCATTCACAAGATGTGGGGGTCACTGGCTGGGCCAGAATTTGCCATGTTCAGTGGCAGAGTCACACGTAGGGTGGGTCACACGTAGGCCAGACCGGGTAAGGAGGGCAGATTTCCTTCCCTAATGGGGACATTAGTGAACCAGACAGCTTTTTACAGCAATCCGCAATGGTTTCATAGTCATCGTCAGACTTTTAATTCCAGATGTTTACTGAATTCAAGTTCCACCACTTGCCGTCGTGGGATTTGTACCTGGGTCCCTGGAGCATCATCCCTGGGTCTCTGGATTATTGGGATCGTTTCAATGGTGGGGTGATGGGCGAAGGAGACTGGGTGCGGGTTCGGACACGGGGGCAGCAGAGTTTTGGCTGAGCTGAAGTTGAATGTGGGAGAGTCGCCGGGAGAGCGTTGGGTCCAGTGGTTTCCTAATTACAGTTCGTCAGACAGATGAAAGACAAATTATAATCGAGCTGCTTCTTGGACCTGCACGTTTCAGGAACCATAGACTGTCTAAACGCTTCTATTTTTAAGTTGTGAAAGATTCTAACGCTGCGTCACACATGCAACAAGCTTAAAATAAATCCTTTCTTTATATTCCTTGGACCATTGTTCCTCCTGCTAACTCTAAATGAAATCGATCCAAAACAGACTCAGTGTTTTCATCGTTCTAACACTCAATGAGATTGAAGTGGTCCTTACTGCCCCCTACTGTCAATGTCCATTCAGTGCCACCTTCTTGTATTAATATATCAGGATATCGATGACAACATCAATGTATAGCACTGAAACAGGCCATTCAACCCACCTGCTGGTGTTTCTAATCCACACGAGCCTCCTCCCCACCCCTCTCCACCTCCCCCCATCCCCATACCCTTCTATCCCTTTCTCCCTCATGTGTTTATCCAGCTTCCCCCTTAAATGTATCGATACTATTCCCCTCGACCACTCCCTGTGGGAGCGAGTCCCACATTCTCCCCGCTCTCTGGGTGAAGGAGTTTCTCCTGAATTCCCCATCGGATTTATTAGTGACTGTCTTATATCGATGGCCCCTAGTTCTGGTCTCCCCCCCCACCCCACCCCCACAAGGGGAAACATCTTCTCTACGTCAACCCTATCGAAACCCCCTCAATCATTTTAAAGAGCTCGATCAGGTCACCCCTCAGCCTTCTCCCGGTCTGTTCACTCATTCCTGATAGTGATAAGGTTCCAACCCTCCCTAGATACAGGTGTGGTGTCAGAGGACATGAAGCTTACAGATATTACATGCCTGGTCATCAAAACACAGAAGGTTAAACTTGCCAATTACAGAGCAGCCAGTTTAATGTTCATTGTGGGAGTGTTCTTGGGAAAAAGAATCTGGGAGAAAATTAACAACTTCTCAAACAACTAGGTAGAGAACGTTTCAATATCAAACAACGTCACCAAGGTGCCTCACTGGAGTGTAACCAGGCAGAATTTCACCCCAAGATGCATAAGGAGATATTAGGGACCAAAAGTTCAGACAAAGAGGTTGGTTTTAAGGAGCGTTTGAAATGGGCAGAGAGAGAGAGAGAGAAGTGGAGAAGTTTAGGGAGGGAATCCCAGGGCTCAGG
This sequence comes from Isurus oxyrinchus, assembly GCA_026770705.1. NCBI lineage: Eukaryota > Metazoa > Chordata > Chondrichthyes > Lamniformes > Lamnidae > Isurus > Isurus oxyrinchus. Next base: position 13,146,518 of record JANJGN010000037.1, on the reverse strand, counting down.
TCCCCAGGCAGCTGAAGGCACGGCCGCCAATGGTGGAGCGATGGGAATCGGGGAATGGTCAAGAGGCCGGAATTGGAGGAGCACAGAGATCTCGGAGGGTTGTAGGGGCTGGAGGAGGTTACAGAGATAGGGAGGGTTGTAGGGACTGGAGAAGGTTACAGAGATAGGGAGGGTTGTAGGGGCTTGAGAAGGTTACAGAGATAGGGAGGGTTGTAGGGGCTGAAGGAGGTTACAAAGATAGGGAGGGGTGTAGGGGTTGGAGGAAGTTACAGAGATAGGGAGGGTTGTAGTGGCTGGAGGAGGTTACAGAGATAGGGAGGGGTGTAGGGGCTGGAGGAGGTTACAGAGATAGGGAGGGGTGTAGAGGCTGGAGGATGTTACAGAGATAGGGAAGGGTGTAGGGGTTGGAGGAGGTTACAGAGATAGGGAGGGGTGTAGAGGCTAGAGGAGGTTACAGAGATAGGGAGGGGTGTAGGGGCTGGCGGAGGTTACAGAGTTAGGGAGGGTTGCAGGGACTGGAGGAGGTTACAGAGGTAGGGAGGGGTGTAGGGGCTGGAGGAGGTTACAGAGATAGGGAGGGTTGTAGGGGCTGGAGGAGGTTACAGAGATAGGGAGGGGTGTAGGGGTTGGAGGAAGTTACAGAGATAGGGAGGGGTGTAGGGGCTGGAGGAGGTTACAGAGATAGGGAGGGGTGTAGAGGCTGGAGGATGTTACAGAGATAGGGAAGGGTGTAGGGGTTGGAGGAGGTTACAGAGATAGGGAGGGGTGTAGAGGCTAGAGGAGGTTACAGAGATAGGGAGGGGTGTAGGGGTTGGAGGAGGTTACAGAGATAGGGAGGAGTGTAGGGGTTGGAGGAGGTTACAGAGATAGGGAGGGTTGTAGTGTCTGGAGGAGGTTACAGAGATAGGGAGGGGTGTTGGGGTTGGAGGAGGTTACAGAGATAGGGAGTGTTGTAGGGGCTGGAGGAGGTTACAGAGATGGGGAAGGTTGTAGTGGCTGGAGGAGGTTACAGAGATAGGGAGGGGTGTAGGGGTTGGAGGAGGTTACAGAGATAGGGAGGGGTGTAGTGGCTGGAGGAGGTTACAGAGATAAGGAGGGGTGTAGTGGCTGGAGGAGGTTACAGAGATAAGGAGGGTTGTTGGGGCTGGAGGAGGTTACAGAGATAGGGAGGGGTGTAGGGGCTGGAGGAGGTTACAGAGATAGGGAGGGGTGTAGGGGTTGGAGGAGGTTACAGAGATAGGGAGGGTTGTAGTGGCTGGAGGAGGTTACAGAGATAGGGAGGGGTGTAGAGGCTGGAGGAGGTTACAGAGATAGGGAGGGGTGTAGGGGCTGGAGGAGGTTACAGAGATAGGGAGGGTTGTAGGGGCTGGAGGAGGTTACAGAGATAGGGAGGGGTGTAGAGGCTGGAGGAGGTTACAGAGATAGGGAGGGGTGTAGGGGCTGGAGGAGGTTACAGAGATAGGGAGAGGTGTAGGGGCTGGAGGAGGTTACAGAGATAGGGAGGGGTGTAGGGGCTGGAGGAGGTTACAGAGATAGGGAGGGGTGTAGGGGCTGGAGGACAGTTGCTGTGCAGAGGGAAGTAGTTGCTATCAGCCAAGTAGATATTGTGGTGTGAAGACAGTGGCTTTGGTCTTTCCAATATTTATTTGGAGGGAATTTCACATAATCCAGCACAGAAATACCTGGACAGCAATGAAAGAACTGCAGGGCCATTGGTGCTGTCTAGTTTCAGGATTGATTGATGATAACAGTTGTGTCCCATACTTCACCAAGCAGCAGGGAACACACTGCTGAGAGCAAGCTGCACTCAGAACAGAGAAATAAAGGAACCACACCTTCCGGAGTCTGGAATAGCAAGTCCAGAGTTTGAAATCGGAGCATCAGAGTGTGGGATCAGATTGTCCAGAGTTTGGGATCAGAGTGTCCAGAGTCTGGGATCCAACAGTCCAGAGCATGTGATTGGAGTGTCCAGAGTCTTGGATCAGAGCGACAGCGTCTGGGTTCGGAGGGTCCAGAGTCTGGGATCAGAGGGTCCAGAGTCTGGAATCGGAGGGTCAGAGTCTGGGATCCAAGGGTCCAGAGTTTGGGATCAGAGGGTCCAGAGTCTGGGATCAGAGGGTCAGTATCTGGGCTCAGAGGGTGAGAGACTGGGATTGGTGGGTCCAGAGTCTGGGATCGGAGTGTCCAGAGTCTGGGATTGGAGTGTCCAGTGTCTGGGATTTGAGGGTTCATTGTCTGGGATCAGAGGGTCCAGAGTCTTGGATTGGAGGGTTTAGAATTTGGGATCAGAGGGTCAGAGTCTGGGATCAGAGGGTCCAGAGTCTGGGATCGGAGGGTCAGAGTCTAGTATCAGAGGGTCAGAGTCTGGGGTTGGAGGGTGCATAATCTGGGATCAGAGGGACAGAGTCTGGGATCAGAGGGTCAGAGTCTGGGATCAGAGGGTCAGGGTCTGGGATTGGAGGGTTCAGAATTTGGGATCAGAGGGTCAGGGTCTGGGATTGGAGGGTTCAGACTCTGAGATCGAAGGGTTAGAGTCTGGAATCGGAGTGTCCAGTGTCTGGGATTTGAGGGTTCATAGTCTGGGATCAGAGGGTTCAGCGTCTGGGATCGGAGGGTCCAGAGTCTGGGATTGGAGGGTCCAGAGTCTGGGATTGGAGGGTTCATAGTCTGGGATCAGAGGGTTCAGAGTCTGGGATCCATGGATCCAAGACTGGGATTGGAAGATCCAGAGTCTGGGATCAGTAGGTCCAGGTTCTGGGATCAGAGAGTCCCGTGTCTGGAAATGGAGGGTCTGGAGTCTGGGATCGGAGGGTCCAGAGTCTGGGATCAGAGGGTCCAGAGTCTGGAATTGGAGGGTCCAGAGTCTGGGATCGGAGGGTCCAGAGTCTGGGATCGGAGGGTCCAGAGTCTGGGATTGGAGGGTTCATAGTCTGGGATCAGAGGGTTCAGAGTCTGGAATCAGTGGATCCAAGACTGGGATTGGAAGATCCAGGTTCTGGGATCGGAGAGTCCCATGTCTGGGATTGGAGGTCCCAAAGTCTGGAAATGGAGGGTCCAGAGTCTGGGATCGGAGGGTCCAGAATCTGAGATCAGAGGGTCCAGAGTCTGGGATCGGAGGGCCCAGAGTCTGGAATTGGAGGGTTCATAGTCTGGGATCAGAGGGTTCAGAGTCTGGGATCGGTGGATCCAAGACTGGCATTGGAAGATCCGGAGTCTGGGATCATTAGGTCCAGGTTCTGGGATCGGAGAGTCCCGTGTCTGGGATTGGAGGGCCCAGAGTCTGGAAATGGAGGGTCCAGAGTCTGAGATCGGAGGGTCCAGAGTCTGGGATTGGAGGGTCCAGAGTCTGGGATCAGAAGGTCCAGAGTCTGGGATCGGAGGGTCCAGAGACTGGGATCGAAGGGTCAAAGTCTGGGATCAGAGGGTCAGAGTCTGGGATCGGAGGGTCAGGGTCTGGGATCAGAGGGTCAGAGTCTGGGATTAGAGGGTCAGAGTCTGGGATCAGACAGTCTAGAGGCTGGGATCGAAGAGCAGTGTCTGGGATTGGAGGGTGGAGTTGCGATCGGGGGTGGGGGGGTCCATGTCTGGGATCGGATGGGCCGTATCTGGGATCGGATGGTCGGTGTCTGGGATCGGATGGGCCGTATCTGGGATCGGATGGTCAGTGTCTGGGATCGGATGGTCCGTGTCTGGGATCGGATGGTCGGTGTCTGGGATTGGATGTTCAGAATGCCACAGCCATACCTCCACAGGCAGCAGCTGGATATTTTCTGTTTTTTAATTCATTCACAGGATGTGGGCTTTGCTGGCTGGGCCCAGTGTTTATTGCCCATCCCTAATTGCCCTTGAGAAGGGGGTGGTGAGCTGTCTTCTTGAACTGTTGTAGTCCATGTGGTGTAGCTACACCCATAGTGCTGTTAGGGAGGGAGTCCCAGGATTTTGACCCAGAGACAGTGAAGGAACGGCCGATATATTTCCAAGTCAGGATGGTGAGTGACTTGGAGGGGAACTTCCTGGTGGTGGTGTTCCCCATGTGTCTGCTACCCTTGTCCTTCTAGATGGTAGCGGTCATGGGTTTGGAAGGTGCTGTCTAAGGAGCCTTGGTGAGTTGCTGCAGTGCATCTTGTAGATGGTACACACACTGCTGTTACTGTGCATCAGTGGTGGAGGGAGTGAATGTTTGTGGATGGGGTGCCAATCAAGCGGGGCTGCTTTGTCCTGGATGGTGTCGAGCTTCTTGAGTGTTGTGGGAGCTGCACTCATCCAGGCAAGTGGGGAGTATTCCATCACACTCCTGACTTGTTCCTTGTAGATGGTGGACAGGCTTTGGGGAGTCAGGAGGTGAGTTACTCACTGCAGGATTCCCAGCCTCTGACCTGCTCTTGTAGCTACAGTATTTATATGGCTGGTCCAGTTCAGTTTCTGGTCAATGGTAACCCCCAGGATGTTGACAGTGGGGGATTCAGTGATGGTAATGCCATTGAATGTCAGGGGGAGATGGTTAGATTCTCTCTTGTTGGGGAGGGTCATTGCCTGACACTTGTGTGGCGTGAATGTTACTTGACACTTGTCCAGGTCTTGCTGCATTTGGACATGGACTGCTTCAGTATCTGAGGAGTTGTGAATGGTGCTGAACATTGTGCAATCACCAGCGAACATCCCCACTTCTGACCTTATGATGGAAGGAAGGTCATTGATGAAGCAGCTGAAGGTGGTTGGGCCGAGGACACTACCCTGAGGAACTCCTGCAGTGATGTCCTGGAGCTGAGATGACTGACCTCCAACAACTACAACCATCTTCCTTTGTGCTGGGTATGACTCCAACCAGCGGAGAGTTTCCCCCTGATTCCCATTGACTCCAGTTTTGCTGGGGCTCCTTGATGTCACACTCGGTCAAATGCTGCCTCGATGTCAAGGGCAGTCACTCTCACCTCACCTCAGGAGTTCAGCTCTTTTGTCCATGTTTGAACCAAGGCTGTAATGAGGTCAGGAGCTGAGTGACCCTGGTGGAACCCAAACTGGGCACCAATGAGCAGGTTATTACAAAGCAAGTGCCACTTGATAACACTGTTGATGACCCCTTCCATTACTTTACTGATGATGGAGAGTAGACTGATGGGGCGGTAATTGGCCGGGTTGGATTTGTCCTGCATTTAGCGTACAGCACGTACTTGGGCAATTTTCCACATAGCCGGGTAGATGCCAGTGTTGTAGCTGTACTGGAACAGCTTGACTAGGGGTGCAGCAAGTTCTGGAGCACAAGTCTTCAATACTATTGCTGGAATATTGTCAGGGCCCAGAGCCTTTGCAGTATCCAGTACCTTCAGCCGTTTCTTGATATCACGTGGAGTGAATCGAATTGGCTGAAGACTGGCATCTGTGATGCTGGGGACCTCTGGAGGAGGCTGAGATGGATCATCCACTCAGCACTTCTGGCTGAAGATTGTAGCAAATGCTTCAGCCTTATCTTTTGCACTGATGTGCTGGGCTCCCCCATCATTGAGGATGGGGATATTTGTGGAGCCTCCTCCTCCAGTGAGTTGTTTAATTGTCCACCACCATTCACAACTGGATGTGGCAGGACTGCAGGGCTTAGATCTGATCTGTTGGTTGTGGGATCACTTAGCTCTGTCTATCACTTGCTGCTTATGCTGTTTGGCACACAAGTAGTCCTGTGTTGTAGCTTCACCAGGTTGACACCTCATTTTTAGGTGTGCCTGGTGCTGCTCCTGACATGTCCTCCTGCACTCTTCATTGAACCAGGGCTGATCCCCTAGCTTGATGGTAATGGTAGAGTGGGGGATATGCTGGGCCATGAGGTTACAGATTGAATGTGAGTACAATTCTGCTGCTGATGGCCCACGGTGCCTCATGGATGGCCAGCCTTGAGTTGCTGGATCTGTGTGAAATCTATCCCATTTAGCAGGGTGGTAGTGCCACACACCACGCTGGAGGGTATCCTCAATGTGAAGGTGGGACTTCATCTCCACAGTGACTGTGTGGTGGTCACTCCTACCGTTACTGTCATGGACAGGTTCATCTGCGGCAGGCAGGTTGCTGAGGATGAGCTCAAGAATTTTTTCCCTCTTGTAGATTCCCTGACCACCTGCCACAGGCCCAGTCTAGCAGCGATGTCCTGTAGGACTCGGCCAGCTCAGTCAGTAGTGGTACTACCGAGTACATTGAAGTCCCCCACCCAGAGTACATTCTGTGCCCTTGCCACCCTCAGTGCTTCCTCCAAGTGGTGTTTGATATGGAGGGGCACTGATTCATCAGCTGAGGGAGGGCGGTACGTGGTAATCAGCAGGAGCTTTCCTTGCCCATGTTTGATGCCATGAGACTTCATGGGGTCCGGAGTTGATGTTGAGGACTCCCAGGGTAACTCCCTCCCGACTGTATCCCACTGCGCCACCACCTCTGCTAGGTCTGTCCTGCCGGAGGGACAGGGCATACCCAGGGATGGTGATGGTGGTGTCTGGGACATTATGTGTTCGGTGAGGATGACTATGCCGGACTGTTGCTTGACCAGTCTGTGAGGCAAACAGCTCTCCCAATTCTAGCACTAGTCCCCTCTGGTAAGAAGGACTTCACAGTCTCAGCAGGGCTGCGATTGCCATGGTCATTTCCAGGTGGTCTGTCCGGTTTTCAGGACTTTGTGGTGGTTGTAACTAAGTGTCTCGCTCAGCCATTTCAGAGACAACAACATGGCTGTAGGTCTAGAGTCACATGTAGGCCAGACTGGGTAAGGACAGCAGATTCCCTTCCCTGAAGGGCATTAGTGACCCAGATGGGTTTTTAACAACAATTGACAATGGTTTCATGGTGATCGATAGATTTTTAATCCCAGATTTTTGTTGGATTCGAATTTCCCCATCTGCCATGGTGGGATTTGAACCCAGGTCCCCAGAGCATTACCCTGGGTCTCTGGGTTACTAGTCCAGTGACAATACCACTACACCATCACCTCCCCCATCCCTCTCTTTCTCTCACTGTGTGTGTTTGGCTGTTTGTGTGTGTGTCTGTCTCCTATTGTGTGTCTGTGTGTGTGTGTGTGTGTGTGTGTGTGTGCGTGTGTGTGCCTGTCTATCTCCCACAGTGTGTGTGTGTGTGTGTGTGTGTATGTCTGTCTCCCATTGTGTGTGTGTGTGTGTGTGTGTGCGTGTGTGTGCCTGTCTATCTCCCACAGTGTGTGTGTGTGTGTGTGTATGTCTGTCTCCCATTGTGTGTGCGTGTGTGCCTGTCTATCTCCCACTCTGTGTGTGTGTGTGTGTGTGTGTGTGTGTGTGCGTGTGTGTGCCTGTCTATCTCCCACTCTGTGTGTGTGTGTGTGTGTGTGTGTGTGTGCGTGTGTGTGCCTGTCTATCTCCCACAGTGTGTGTGTGTGTGTGTGTGCGCGCGCCTGTGTGTATGTCTGTCTCCCATTGTGTGTGCGTGTGTGCCTGTCTATCTCCCACTCTGTGTGTGTGTGTGTGTGTGTGTGTGTGTGTGTGTGTGTGTGTGTGCGTGTGTGCCTGTGTGTGTGTGTGTGTGTGTGGCTCTCTCTGTCTCCCAGTGTATGTGCGTCTTTCAGCCTCTCTCACAGTCTTCCCCCCGTCCCTCTGTCTTTCACTCTGCCTCTCTATCCTATTGTGTGCATCTGTGCATATGTACTGTGTGTGTGTGTGTGTGTTTGTGTGTGTGTGTGTGTGTCTGAGTGTGTGTCTGTCTCCCACTCTGTGTGTGTGTGTGTGTGTGTGTGTGTGTGTGTGTGTATTTCTGCCTGTGTGTCTTTGTGTATTTGTCTCCCAGTGTGTGTGTGTGTCTGTCTGTCTCTCTGCCTGCATCCAATTCTCTGTCTCTCTCCGTCTCCCATTTTGTATGTGTCTCTTTCTCTGTCTCTAATTCTCACTCAGTATTTGTGTCTCTGTCTCCCATTGGGTGAGTCTGTGTGTGTCTATCTCTATCCTCCACTGTGTATTTTTCTGTCTCTCTCACATACACTTACATATTCAGACACACACACATTCAGGCACACACACTTAACACATTCACACACACACACACACACACACGCAAACACACACTCACACACTCAGACAGACACACAGTCACACTCACACCTCACAGGTAAGCACATGTGGGCGCAGATTAAAATAAAGGAACATCTATATATAATGGTTCTATAAATATCTCAATCTTTCTATTTCCCTCTATATCTGATGTATTTAATACAATCTGCATCTATATATAGAGAGATATTTATGTAGCCAGATTCGACACAAGTAGCCAATCGTTTGCTGACAGTCTCTCTCATCACTGAGCAAGCACTCACTGATTCATTGATGGAGATAGGAACAGTGCCCACACAATACAATTCAGAGAGAGAGAGAGACTGCAACATTGTTTAGGCATGAGCAGTGACAGAGAATCAGCGAATGTGTCTGTCATGCACAACGTTAATCAGGGTTGGCTGTCAGTCACAGAGACAGCGTGTTTGAAGGAGGGATGTGACAAACTTTTCAATTCATCTCTGTTTCTGTCAATGGAAATCAAACGTTTCAAATCTTAAGGAAGCAATTTAAACTTAACCATTCACTTCACTGACTCCTACAGGTCCAACTCCCATTGAACATTGTGATCTGGAAGGCGCTGACTGAAAGGGCGGTGGAAGCAGATTCAATAGGAACTTTCAAAAGGGGGAATTGGATAAATACTCGAAAAGGAGAAGTTTGCAGGATTGTGGGGGGGGGGGGGGAGAGAGAGATCGGGGAGGGGGGAGAGGAGGATTAATTTCAAAAAATCTTTCAAACAGCCAGCACAAGCACAAATGGCCGAATGGCCTCCTTCTGGGCTGTAATATCCTCTCCTGAAGGTGCTGACTCTCACTGGGGTACAGGGTCCCCCTCCTCTCCTGAAGGTGCTGAATCTCACTGGGGTACAGGTCCCCCTCCTCTCCTGAAGGTGCTGACTCTCACTGGGGTACAGATCCCCCTCCTCTCCTGAAGGTGCTGACTCTCACTGGGGTACAGGACCCCCTCCTCTCCTGAAGGTGCTGAATCTCACTGGGGAACAGGGTCCCCCTCCTCTCCTGAAGGTGCTGAATCTCACTGGGGAACAGGTCCCCCTCCTCTCCTGAAGGTGCTGACTCTCACTGGGGTACAGATCCCCCTCCTCTCCTGAAGGTGCTGACTCTCACTGGGGTACAGGTCCCCCTCCTCTCCTGAAGGTGCTGAATCTCACTGGGGTACAGATCCCCCTCCTCTCCTGAAGGTGCTGAATCTCACTGGGGTACAGGGTCCCCCTCCTCTCCTGAAGGTGCTGACTCTCACTGGGGTACAGGGTCCCCCTCCTCTTCTGAAGGTGCAGACTCTCACTGGGGTACAGGGTCCCCCTCCTCTCCTGAAGGTGCTGACTCTCACTGGGGTACAGGGTCCCCCTCCTCTCCTGAAGGTGCTGACTCTCACTGGGGTACAGGGTCACCCGCCGCTCCTGAAGGTGCTGACTCTCACTGGGGTACAGGGTCCCCCTCCTCTCCTGAAGGTGCTGACTCTCACTGGTGTACAGGTCCCCCTCCTCTCCTGAAGGTGCTGACACTCACTGGGGTACAGGTCCCCCTCCTCTCCTGAAGGTGCTGACTCTCACTGGGGTACAGGTCCCCCTCCTCTCCTGAAGGTGCTGACTCTCACTGGGGTACAGGGTCCCCCTCCTCTCCTGAAGGTGCTGACTCTCACTGGGGTGCGGATCCCTTGACACAAGGGTAACTGGATGTATATCCTCAACACAAGCAAACCTGGCTAAACACTGCTCTGATTCCAATCAGTAACAAGTTTTGTAATGAGTTTTGAAGGCAGGACTTCCCCCAGTTCTCCGTCTCTCTGATGTTTCACTGTGGGCAAGGAATCTTAACCGATTATGTTCACCCTCTGCTGAAATGGTTTTGTGACTACATTCCAAAGTTTTCCCTGATCTATCTTACACACCTTATCACTGGTGTTGAATCCCAGGGAATCAGCTAATCACCAATCACAGGAAAAGGGATGATTAGGGACAGTATTAAGAGGACTCAGTTTGAAAAATTCTTTGATGAATTTTTTTGCGAGTTGTAAGTGTGGCCAGTGTTCAAGCATATTGCTCGATTATTCCCCCCCCCACCCCTTAACATCTCTCAGCTCTGCAGATACCAGCCCACGCACAACAGCATTCAGAGCCTGGTTGCCTGGATACCAGAGTGACGCACTTCTACTTAACACTGCCCTCGGCAGGGCTTCAGGCTGGAGAGACGTTAGGGAGTCTAGGAGGGAGGGAGGGGGAGAGAGGGATGGAGGGAGAGAGAGATGGAGGGAGAGAGGTCGAGAGAACGGAGACAGTCAGAGGGAGAGAGACAGAGAGAGAGAGAGAGTGAGAGACAGAGAGAGAGGGAAGAGACAGACAGGGTGAGGGAGACTCGCATAGAAGGAGAGAGGGGCATACAAGGAGAGAGAGAAGGAGGCAGTTGGAGAAAGGGACAGCAGAGGGCAGGAGGGAGAGTGACATAAATGGTGAGAGCACACAGGTGCAGCAAGTGATGAGGAAGGTAAATAGCACATTGGCCTTTATTGCAAGGGAGTTGGTGTACAGGAGTAAAGAAGTCTCGCTACAATTGTACAGGGCTTTGGTGAGTTCACATCTGGAATATTGTGTGTTCAGTGTTGGTCTCCACATTTAAGGAAGGATATACTTACACTGGAGGCGATACAGTGAAGGTTCACTGGATTGGTGCCTGGGGTGAGGGGCTGTCCTATGATGAGAGGCTGAGTAAATTGGGTTTCTATTCTCCGGAGTTTCGGAGAATGAGAGGGGATCTAACTGAAACTTACAGGATTCCGAAGGGGATGTGACAGGGCGGGTGCTGGGAGATTGTTCCCACTGGTCGGAGAATCTAAAACACGGGGGTCCAGGATAAGGGGCCGATCATTTCAGACTGAGATGTGGGGAAATCTCTTCACTCAGAGGATTGTGAATCTTTGGAATTCTCTACCCCAGAGGGCTGTGGATGCTCCATCAGTGAATACAGTTAAGGTCGGGATAGACAGATATTTGGTGTCTCGGGGAATCGAGGGATATGGGGAGCGGGCATGAAAATGGAGTCAAAGCCCAAGATTAGCCAGGATAGTATTGAATGGTGGAGCTGGCTCGATGGGCTGAATGGTCTCCTGCTCCTATCTTTTGTGGGAAGGAGAGTAAGAGACATACACAGAGGGAGAGAGATGGAGAGAGAGAGAGGGAAGGAAATACATGCTCACACATACAATGACCATCTCCAACAAGAGAGAATCTAACCATCTCCCCCTGACATTCAATGGCATTACCATCACTGAATCCCCCACTATCAACATCCTGGGGGTTACCATTGACCAGAAACTGAACTGGACCAGCCATATAAATACTGTGGCTACAAGAGCAGGTCAGAGGCTGGGAATCCTGCAGTGAGTAACTCACCTCCTGACTCCCCAAAGCCTGTCCACCATCTACAAGGCACAAGTCAGGAGTGTGATGGAATACTCCCCACTTGCCTGGATGAGTGCAGCTCCCACAACACTCAAGAAGCTCGACACATACAAACGTACGAATTAGGAGCAGGAATAGGCCACTCGGCCCCTCTAGCCTGTTCCACCATTCAATATGATTATGGCTGATCTGAGTGTAACCTCCACCCCACATTCCGGCCTACCCCCAATAACCTTTCACCCCCTTGTTAGTCAAGTATCTATCTAACTCTGCCTTAGAAATATTCAAAGGGTCTGCTTCCACTGCACTTTGCAGACAGAGCAAAGCAGCCCCCTGACTGGTACCTAATCCATCACCTTAACGAACCTTCCAAACCCACGACCACTACCATCTAGAAGGACAAGGGCAGCAGACACATGGGGAACACCACTGCCTGCAACTTCCCCTCCAAGTCACTCACCATCCTGACTTGGAAATATATCGGCTGTTCCTTCACTGTCGCTGGGTCAAAATCCTGGAACTCCCTCCCTAACACCACGGTGGGTGCACCTACACCACATGGACTGCAGTGGCTCAAAAAGGCAGCTCACCATCACCTTCTCAAGGGGCAACGAGCGATGGGCAATAAATGCTGGGCCCAGCCAGTGATATTGTCGAAAGGAATGAAAATAAAGTGCGGGGCTCCCTCAGCACTGACCTTCCGACAGTGCGACACTCCCTCAGCACTGACCCTCCGACAGTGCGACACTCCCTCAGTACTGACCCTCCGACAGTGCGGCGCTCCCTCAGTACTGACCCTCCGACAGTGCGACACTCCCTCAGCACTGACCCTCCGACAGTGCGACACTCCCTCAGCACTGACCCTCCGACAGTGCGACACTCCCTCAGCACTGACACTCCGACAGTGCGACACTCCCTCAGCACTGACCCTCCGACAGTGCGACACTCCCTCAGCACTGACACTCCGACAGTGCGACACTCCCTCAGCACTGACCCTCCAACAGTGCGGCGCTCCCTCAGCACTGACCCTCCGACAGTGCGGCACTCCCTCAGCACTGACCCTCTGACAGTGCGACACTCCCTCAGCACTGACCCTCCGACAGTGCGACGCTCCCTCAGCACTGACACTCCGACAGTGCGACACTCCCTCAGCACTGACCCTCCGACAGTGCGGCGCTCCCTCAGTACTGACCCTCCGACAGTGCGGCGCTCCCTCAGTATTGACCCTCAAACAGTGAGGGGCTCCCTCAGTGCTGACTCTCCAACCTGCAGCGCTCCCTCAATACTGACCTCTGTCAGTGCGGCGCTCCCTCAGTGCTGACCCCCCAACAGTGCGGCGCTCTCTCAGCACTGACCCTCCGACAGTGCGACGCTCCCTCAACACTGACCCTCCGACAGTGCGGCGCTTCCTCAGTACTGACCCTCCAACAGTACTGCGCACCCTCAGCACTGGCCCTCCAACAGTGAGGCGCTCCTTCAGTAATGACCCTCAAACGGTGAGAGGCTCCCTCAGTGCTGACCCTCCAACAGTTCAGCACTCCCTCAATGCTGACCTCTGTCAGTGCGGCACTCCCTCAGTGCTGACCCCCCAACAGTGCTGCGCACCCTCAGTACTGACCCTCCGACAGTGCGGCACTCCCTCAGTGCTGACCCCCCAACAGTGCTGCGCACCCTCAGTACTGACCCTCCAACAGTGCAGCGCTCCTTCAGTACTGACCCTCCAACAGTGCTGCGCACCCTCAGTACTGACCCTCCAACAGTGCGGCGCTCCTTCAGTACTGACCCTCCAGCAGTGCGGCTCTCCCTCAGTACTGACCCTCCGACAGTGCAGCTCTCCCTCAGTACTGCATATTTTCATTCCTTGAACAGGTGTTTTAAAATAAGTGCTGGTTAGGTAGACACACACAGAGGAATGGTGGACATCCAGACATAGAGGCAGACAGATAGACACACAATCACACACACATACACACACACACATACACACATGCACACACACATAGACACACACACACAGACATATTCACACACCTACACCCACACACAGCGATATACACACACACACACACACGCACACACGGACACACATACAAACACAGACATGTACACACACATGCAGACATACACACAGGCAAACAGACACACACACACACAGACATACACGCAGATAAACACACACACAGATAAACAGACACACACACACAGACATACACACAGATAAACATACACACAGATAAACAGACACACACACACACACACACACACACACACAGAAACAGACACACAGACATACACACAGGTAAACACACACACAGATAAACAGACACACACACACACAGATAAACACACACACACACAGACATACACACAGATAAACAGACACACACACACAGATAAACACACACACACACACACACAGATAAACACACACACAGATAAACACACACACAGATAAACACACACACACACACACAGACACACACACAGATAAACACACACAGATAAACAGACACACACACAGACACACACACAGATAAACACACACACAGACACACAGACACACACACACACACAGATAAACACACACACAGATAAACACACACACACACACACACAGACACACACACAGATAAACAGACACACACACACAAATAAACAGGAACACACAGACACAGACACACACACACACACACACACAGTGACACACAAGCTCTGTAAACAATTCCTCATAACCTGTTAAGTGTTAGGTTTTACAAGTTTGAAACAAAGCATTGTGTGCAGTTGGAGTTGGTTCAGATTGTCTCTGCTCAGTATTTGTAGATAATGACTAACAACCTGAGAATACATTAACTATAGCGGGGCTCTGTGTAATGGGCCCAAGTCACTCAATACTGCACTTGACAAACTATTTATATCATCCTCTCTTTAGCTTTTACCTTCACCGCTTTTAGATCAGCTATTTTTACTGTGCATTTATCCAATTTTGGAAGACATTGAAAATGTTGCCCCCACAGTTTAAACCTGGAAGTTATGTAATGGGCACATCACTGACTTTCAACCCTGTGAGCATCGCACAGGCACTTCAGTCAGCCACCTCCACCTTCCGATCCACCCACCCTGCTCCTGCTCAACTGCCCGTCACGGACTGGCACCTCACTGTGTGTGAAGCTTAGACCCAGGGCTGTGAGAGGAGACTGCGGACTGGGGCAGATCAGACAATTATTAGAATGAAAATGTGAAAAAAACCCAAAGACAAACCCCCATCCCCCCATCTCCCCGTCTCCCCATCCCCCCATCTCCCCGTCTCCCCATCCCCCCATCTCTCCATCTCTCCATCCCCCCATCCCCCCATCTCCCCGTCTCCCCGTCTCCCCGTCTCCCCATCCCCCATCTCCCCATCTCCCCATCTCCCCATCCCCCCATCTCTCCATCTCTCCATCCCCCCATCCCCCCATCTCCCCATCCCCCCATCCCCCCATCCCCCCATCCCCCCATCCCCCCATCTCCCCATCCCCCCATCCCCATCCCCCCATCTCCCCATCTCCCCATCCCCCCATCTCTCCAGCTCCTGTCACCCCCTCAGGACGTCCCAAAGTGTTTCAGGCAATGAGGGATTTTTTTTTTTGAAGTGTGGTCCCTGTTGTAATGTAGGAAACTCAGCAGCCAATTTACGCACAGCAAGATCCCACAAACAGTAATGTGATAATGACCCAGATCATCTGTTTTTAGTGATGTTGGGTGAGGGATAAATATCAGCCCCAGGACGCCGGGGAGAACTCCCCCCTGCTCTTCTCCCAATAGTGGCCATGGGATCTTTTACCCCCACCCGAGAGGGCAGACGGGGCCTCGGTTTAATGTCTCATCCTGAAAGACAGCATCTCCGACAGTGCGGCACTCCCTCAGCACTGTCCCTCCGACAGTGCGGCGCTCCCTCGGCGCTGACCCTCCGACAGTGCGGCGCTCCCTCAGTACTGACCCTTCGACAGTGCGGTGCTCCCTCAGCACTGACCCTCCGACAGTGCGGCGCTCCCTCAGCACTGACCCTCCGACAGTGCAGCACTCCCTCAGCACTGACCCTCCGACAGTGCGGCGCTCCCTCAGCACTGACCCTCCGACAGTGTGGCACTCCCTCAGTACTGACCCTCCGACAGTGCGGCGCTCCCTCAGCACTGACCCTCCGACAGTGTGGCACTCCCTCAGTACTGACCCTCCGACAGTGCGGCGCTCCCTCAGCACTGACCCTCCGACAGTGTGGCACTCCCTCAGTACTGACCCTCCGACAGTGCGGCGCTCCCTCAGCACTGACCCTCCGACAGTGTGGCACTCCCTCAGCACTGACCCTCCGACAGTGCGGCGCTCCCTCAGCACTGACCCTCCGACAGTGCAGCACTCCCTCAGCACTGACCCTCCGACAGTGCGGCACTCCCTCAGCACTGACCCTCCGACAGTGCGGCGCTCCCTCAGTACTGACCCTCCGACAGTGCGGCGCTCCCTCAGCACTGACCCTCCGACAGTGTGGCACTCCCTCAGCACTGACCCTCCGACAGTGCGGCGCTCCCTCAGCACTGACCCTCCGACAGTGCGGCACTCCCTCAGTACTGACCCCCAACAGGGCGGCGGTCCCTCAGCACTGACCTTCTGACTGTGCGGCGCTCCCTCAGTGCTGACCCTCTGTCACTCCTTCAGTTTTAAGGGGAACTTTAAAGGAGGGGAGAGAGAGAGATGAAGAGGTTTAGGGAGGGAATTCCAGAGCTCAGGGTCCCAGGTAACTGAACGCACTGCCGCCAACGGTGGAGCGATGGGAAGCGGGGGATGGTCAAGAGGCCGGAATTGGAGGAGCGCAGAGATCTCGGAGGGTTGTAGGGGCTGGAGGAGGTTACAGAGATAGAAAGGGTTGTAAGGGCTGGAGGAGGTTACAGAGATAGGGAGGGGTGTAGGGGCTGGAGGAGTTTACAGAGATAAGGAGGGTTGTAGGGGCTGGAGGAGGTTACAGAGATAGGGAGGGTTGTAGGGGCTGGAGGAGGTTACAGAGATAGGGAGGGTTGTAGGGGCTGGAGGAGGTTACAGAGATGGGGAGGGTTGTAGGGGCTGGAGGAGGTTACAGAGATAGGGAGGGTTGTAGGGGCTGGAGGAGGTTACAGAGATAGGGAGGGTTGTAGGGGCTGGAGGAGGTTACAGAGATAGGGAGGGTTGTAGGGGCTGGAGGAGGTTACAGAGATAGGGAGGGGTGTAGGGGCTGGAGGATGTTACAGAGATAGGGAGGGGTGTAGGGGCTGGAGGAGGTTACAGAGATAGGGAGGGGTGTAGGGGCTGGAGGAGGTTACAGAGATAGGGAGGGGTGTAGAGGCTGGAGGAGGTTACAGAGATAGGGAGGGTTGTAGGGGCTGGAGGAGGTTACAGAGATAGGGAGGGGTGTAGAGGCTGGAGGAGGTTACAGAGATTGGGAGGGGTGTAGGGGCTGGAGGAGGTTACAGAGATAGGGAGGGTTGTAGGGACTGGAGGAGGTTACAGAGATTGGGAGGGGTGTAGGGGCTGGAGGAGGTTACAGAGATAGGGAGGGTTGTAGGGGCTGGAGGAGGTTACAGAGATAGGGAGGGTTGTAGGGGCTGGAGGAGGTTACAGAGATAGGGAGGGGTGTAGGGGCTGGAGGAGGTTAAAGAGATAGGGAGGGGTGTAGGGGCTGGAGGAGGTTACACAGATAGGGAGGGGTGTAGGAGCTGGAGGAGGTTACAGAGATAGGGAGGGGTGTAGGGGCTGGAGGAGGTTACAGAGATAGGGAGGGATTTGAAAAGAATGATGAGATTTTTGAAATCGAGGTGCTGTTTGATTGGATGCCAGTGTCTCTGGCCTGCGCGGCTGAAAGCTCCAACGTGGTGACTCACAGGTGAGGGCAGGTTCTGTCCCTTGAGCCAGAACTGCTCATCACACAGGAGCTCAAACCCACTCCCTCCAAATCACCAAAAACAGATCCAAAATCCTGCAGCCATGTGACTGTGACAAATCCGACTATTTTTAACATCATCAATATGTGATTTCAATATGAAAGGAATATCTGTGAACGGTGGAGTGTGCAGAAAGCATCATTTGCAGAGACTGAATGAGTCACTCCACAACACAAGGGACTGCAAAAGTGAGAGAGCAGGAATGGAGAGGCAGACACAATCCAAAAAAAATCCTGACATCTCCTTACATGGAAGTGAAGTGAAACAACGTCACAAATACAGGCTTTATTCTAACATCTTGCCTTGCAAGGAAATGTGCGTGGGCAGGACAGATTCACACACACTCACACACACACACAGACACACACAGACACACACAGGTACACAGACACACACACACACAGACACACACAGACACACACAGACACACACAGACACACAGAGACACACACACACAGACACACACAGACACAGACACACACAGACACACACAGACACACACAGGTACACAGACACACACACACACACAGTCACACACAGACACACACAGGTACACAGACACACACACACATAGACACACACAGGTACACAGACACACACACACACACACACACACAGACACAGACACAGACACACACAGACACACAGATACACACAGGTACACACAGGTACACAGACACACACACACACAGACACACACAGATACACACAGGTACACACAGGTACACAGACACACACACACACACAGACACACACAGGTACACAGACACACACAGGTACACACACAGATACACACAGGTACACAGACACACACACAGACACAGACACACACAGACACACAGACACACACAGACACACACAGATACACACAGATACACAGACACACACACACAGACACAGACACAGACACACACAGATACACAGACACACACACACACAGACACACACAGATATAC
>JANJGN010000037.1:13091666-13128054 GCA_026770705.1 Isurus oxyrinchus | reverse complement strand
CCTCTGGTATCCCAGCCCACACAATGAACACTTCAGGATATACACACTTGGATGCACTTATTCTGGGCCCGGGGGATTATCCTGCACTCTCTCTCAAGGGGTTACATTGCTATGGAGTGGTGTTGGGGGCAGTGGGGGGGAGTTTGTAGTCAAATTCTTTTTCATTCACTCTCAGCATGTGGGTGTCAATGGCAAAGACCAGCGTTTATTGCCCTTCCCTAACTACCCCTTGAGAAGATGGTGCTGAATCCCTTTCTTCAATACAACGGAATGCCTTGCTCGGACATTTCAGACTCGCATGTCAGCCAAACCAGGTAAGGAGGGCAGACTTCCTTCCCAAAAGGACATTAGTGAACCAGATGGGTTTTTACAACAATCAATGATAGTTTCAGGGTCACCATTACTGAGACAAGCTTTCAATTATAGATTATTTAATGAACTGAGTTTAAACTCTGCAGCTGCCGTGTTGTGTGGCACTACCACCCTGCTACATGGGATAGATTTCAAACAGATCCAGCAACTGAAGGCTGGCCATCCATGAGGCACCGTGGGCCACCAGCAGCAGCAGAACTGTACTCAAACACAATCTGTAACCTCATGGCCCAGCATATCCCCCACTCTATCATTACCATCAAGCCAGGGGATCAGCCCTGGTTCAATGAAGAGTGCAGGAGGGCATGTCAGGAGCAGCACCAGGCACACCTAAAAATGAGGTGTCAACCTGGTGAAGCTATAACACAGGATTACTTGTGTGCCGACCAGCATAAGCAGCAAGTGACAGACAGAGCTAAGCGATCCCACAACCAACAGATCAGATCTAAGCTCTGCAGTCCTGCCACATCCAGTCGTGAATGGTGGTGGACAATTAAACAACTCACTGGAGGAGGAGGCTCCACAAATGTCCCCATCCTCAATGATGGGGGAGCCCAGCACATCAGTGTGAAAGATAAGGCTGAAGCATTTGCTACAATCTTCAGCCAGAAGTGCTGAGTGGATGATCCATCTCGGCCTCCTCCAGAGGTCCCCAGCATCACAGATACCAGTCTTCAGCCAATTCCATTCACTCCACGTGATATCAAGAAACGGCTGAAGGTACTGGATACTGCAAAGGCTATGGGCCCTGACAATATTCCAGCAATAGTATTGAAGGCTTGTGCTCCAGAACTTGCCGTGCCCCTAGCCAAGCTGTTCTAGTACAGCTACAACACTGGCATCTACCCGGCTATGTGGAAAATTGCCCAGGTATGTGCTGTACACACAAAGCAGAACAAATCCAACCCGGCCAATTACCGCCCCATCAGTCGACTCTCCATCGTCAGTAAAGTGACGGAAGGGTCATCAACAGTGTTATCAAGCGGCACTTACTTAGCAATAACCTGCTCATTGATATCCAGTTTGGGTTCCACCAGGGCCACTCAGCTCCTGACCTCATTACAGCCTTGGTTCAAACATGGACAAAAGAGCTGAACTCCCGAGGTGAGGTGAGAGTGACTGTCCTTGACATCGAGGCAGCATTTGACCAAGTGTGGCATCAAGGAGCCCTAGC
Organism: Isurus oxyrinchus; assembly: GCA_026770705.1. Taxonomy (NCBI): domain Eukaryota; kingdom Metazoa; phylum Chordata; class Chondrichthyes; order Lamniformes; family Lamnidae; genus Isurus; species Isurus oxyrinchus. The sequence goes on along the minus strand of JANJGN010000037.1, from coordinate 13,126,508 downwards.
AAAGATGGAGTCAGTGGGAATCGGGGGAAAACTCTCCACTGGTTGGAGTCACACCCAGCACAAAGGAAGATGGTTGTGGATGTTGGAGGTCAGTCATCTCAGCTCCAGGACATCACTGCAGGAGTTCCTCAGGGTAGTGTCCTCGGCCCAACCACCTTCAGCTGCTTCATCAATGACCTTCCTTCCATCATAAGGTCAGAAGTGTGGATGTTCGCTGGTGATTGCACAATGTTCAGCACCATTCGCGACTCCTCAGATACTGAAGCGCCATGTGGGCATCAGTGAGGCTTCACCTCAGCACTGATCCTCTGACAGTGCGGCTCTCCCTCAGTACTGACCCTCCAACAGTGCAGCACTCCCTCAGTACTGACCCTCCGACAGTGCGGCGCTCCCTCAGCACTGACCCTCCGACACTGCGGCACTCCCTCAGTACTGACCCTCCAACAGTGCAGCACTCCCTCAGTACTGACCCTCTGACAGTGCGGCTCTCCCTCAGTAGTGACCCTCCGACAGTGCGGCACTCCCTCAGTACTGACCCTCCAACAGTGCAGCACTCCCTCAGTACTGACCCTCTGACAGTGCGGCACTCCCTCAGTACTGACCCTCTGACAGTGCGGCACTCCCTCAGTACTGACCCTCCAACAGTGCAGCACTCCCTCAGTACTGACCCTCCGACAGTGCGGCACTCCCTCAGTACTTACCCTCCAACAGTGCAGCACTCCCTCAGTACTGACCCTCCGACAGTGCAGCACTCCCTAGGTAATGACCCTCCGACAGTGCGGCAGTCCCTCAGTACTGACCCTCTAACAGTGCGGCGCTCTCTCAGCACTGACCCTCCGACAGTGCAGCGCTCTCTCAGCACTGACCCTCTGACAGTGCGGCGCTCCCTCAGCACTGACATTCTGACAGTGCGGCGTTCCCTCAGCACTGACCCTCTGACAGTGTGGCGCTCCCTCAGCACTGACCCTCCGACAGTGCGGCGCACCCACAGTGCTGACCCTCTGACAGTGACGGCGCTCCCTCAGTACTGACCCTCCGACAGTGCAGTGCTCCCTCAGCACTGACCCTCTGACAGTGCAGCATTCCCTCAGCACTGACCCTTCGACAGTGCGGCACTCCCTCATTACTGACCCTCTAATGGTGCAGCACAGCCTCAGTACTGACCCTCTGATGGTGCGGCGCTCCCTCAGTACTGACCCTCTGACAGTGCGGCACTCCCTCAGCACTGACCCTCCGACAGTGCGGCGCTCCCTCAGCACTGACCCTCTGACAGTGCGGCGTTCCAAAAGCATTGACTGTCCGACAGTGCAGCACTCCCTCAGTACTGACCCTCCGACAGTGCGGCACTCCCTCAGTACTGACCCTCCGACAGTGCGGCTCTCCCTCAGCACTGACCCTCCGACAGTGCAGCGCTCCCTCAGCACTGACCCTCGGACAGTGCGGCGCTCCCTCAGTACTGACCCTCCAACAGTGCGGCACTCCCTCAGCACTGGCCCTCCGACAGTGCGGCGCTCCCTCAGCACTGACGCGCCGACAGTGCGGCACTCCCTCAGCACTGACCCTCCGACAGTGCAGCGCTCCCTCAGCACTGACCCTCGGACAGTGCGGAGCTCCCTCAGCACTGACCCTCCGACAGTGCGGCGCTCCCTCAGCACTGACCCTCCGACAGTACAATGCTCCCTCAGCACTGACCCTCCGACAGTGCAGCGCTCCCTCAGCACTGACCCTCCGACAGTGCGATGCTCCCTCAGCACTGACCCTCCGACAGTGTGGCGCTCCCTCAGTACTGACCCTCCAACAGTGCGGCACTCCCTCAGCACTGACCCTCCGACAGTGCGGCGCTCCCTCAGCACTGACCCTCCGACAGTGAGGCGCTCCCTCAGCACTGACCCTCCGACAGTGCGGCGCTCCCTCAGCACTGACCCTCCGACAATGCGGCGCTCCCTCAGTACTCACCCTCCGACAGTGTGGCGCTCCCTCAGCACTGACCCTCCGACAGTGCGGCGCTCCCTCAGTACTCACCCTCCGACAGTGCGGCGCTCCCTCAGTACTCACCCTCCGACAGTGCGGCGCTCCCTCAGCACTGCCCTCCGACAGTGTGGCACTCCCTCAGCACTGACCCTCCGACAGTGTGGCACTCCCTCAGCACTGACCCTCCGACAGTACAATGCTCCCTCAGCACTGACCCTCCGACAGTGCAGCGCTCCCTCAGCACTGACCCTCCGACAGTGCGATGCTCCCTCAGCACTGACCCTCCGACAGTGTGGCGCTCCCTCAGTACTGACCCTCCAACAGTGCGGCACTCCCTCAGCACTGACCCTCCGACAGTGCGGCGCTCCCTCAGCACTGACCCTCCGACAGTGAGGCGCTCCCTCAGCACTGACCCTCCGACAGTGCGGCGCTCCCTCAGCACTGACCCTCCGACAATGCGGCGCTCCCTCAGTACTCACCCTCCGACAGTGTGGCGCTCCCTCAGCACTGACCCTCCGACAGTGCGGCGCTCCCTCAGTACTCACCCTCCGACAGTGCGGCGCTCCCTCAGCACTGCCCTCCGACAGTGTGGCACTCCCTCAGCACTGACCCTCCGACAGTGTGGCACTCCCTCAGCACTGACCGTCCGACAGTGCGGCGCTCCCTCAGTACTGACCCTCCGACAGTGCGGCGCTCCCTCAGCACTGACCCTCCGACAGTGCGGCGCTCCCTCAATACTATCCCCTGACAGTGCGGCGCTCCATCAGCGCTGACCCTCCGACAGTGTGGCTCTCCCTCAGCAGTGACCCCCCTGACCTTGCGACCCTCCCTCAGCACTGACCCTCCGACGGTGCAGGGTCCTTTTGTTCTGTCAGTGGGAGCATCAGCCAGGATTATTCAGCTCAACCTTCTGATCTTCTCACCCAGATGTGAGAGTGTGGTTCTGTCACAAAAGGCTCCTCCGTGTACCTGGGTTAGAAAGGGGTAAACCGGCCTGGGGTGTTGCTCCTGATGACTGACAGCACGATATCGGTCAGTTGGATTCCTGTCTGTGTGACGAAAGCACTGGAGTTCCTTACGATGCACCCTGTAGTCAAATAGCCACAGCCACAGCACCTGGGCTGACAGATGATGGATTGGCTGCTGGTGTGTAGGTGACGAGAGAGCAGATGAGAAGAGCATTCGCCAACGGGAGAGGAATGGGGGAGTGGGGCAGGGGTTGGGGGCAGGGGAGGGGAAGAGGACACAAATCAGTGAGATGGGAAAGTCGGATCCTTTCGCAGCGACTGTGGAGGGTTTCAGAGGCAGCTCAGTCATCTGGCACCACCTGGTGGTCAGCACAGCAACCTGCAGGTTGGAATGCCGATGATCTTCTGCCAAGTAAATGGGATCATGCTGTGCATGTTACACAGTGTAAAATAGGCACTTAAAGGGTTCAGAGTAGCAGATGGCACCTTCACAGGATTATTCAGAGCTGCGTCATGTCCCACCTTCAAAACCAGTACCCCCATACAGGCAGAATTTCCATATGTCCAGCCTCAGGCCACTTGCATTGACCCCAGACATAAAATGGTAACATTGAAGAACGGATGGGAACGCCGCACTGTCGGAGGGTCAGTGCTGAGGGAGAGCCGCACTGTGGGAGGGTCAGTGCTGAGGGAGCGCCGCACTGTCGGAGGGTCAGTGCTGAGGGAGAGCCGCACTGTCGGAGGGTCAGTGCTGAGGGAGAGCCGCACTGTCGGAGGGTCAGTGCTGAGGGAGTGCCGCACTGTCAGAGGGTCAGTGCTGAGGGAGTGCCGCACTGTCGGAGGGTCAGTGCTGAGGGAGTGCCGCACTGTCAGAGGGTCAGTATTAAGGGAGCGCTGCACTGTCGGAGGATCAGTACTGAGGGAGCGCCGCACTGTCGGAGGGTCAGTGCTGAGGGAGTGCCGCACTGTCGGAGGGTCAGTGCTGAGGGAGTGCTGCACTGTCGGAGGGTCAGCGCTGAGGGAGCGCCGCACTGTCGGAGGGTCAGTGCTGAGGGAGTGCTGCACTGTCGGAGGGTCAGCGCTGAGGGAGCGCCGCACTGTCGGAGGGTCAGTGCTGAGGGAGTGCTGCACAGTCGGAGGGTCAGTGCTGAGGGAGCGCCGCACTGTCGGAGGGTCAGTGCTGAGGGAGTGCTGCACTGTCGGAGGGTCAGCGCTGAGGGAGCGCCGCACTGTCGGAGGGTCAGTGCTGAGGGAGCACCGCACTGTCGGAGGGTCAATGCTGAGGGAGCGCCGCACTGTTGGAGGGTCAGTGCTGAGGGAGCGCCGCACTGCCGGAGGGTCAGCGCTGAGGGAGAGCCGCACTGTTGGAGGGTCAGTGCTGAGGGAGTGCCGCACTGTCGGAGGGTCAGTGCTGAGGGAGTGCTGCACTGTCGGAGGGTCAGTATTAAGGGAGCACTGCACTGTCGGAGGATCAGTACTGAGGGAGCGCCGCACTGTCGGAGGGTCAGTGCTGAGGGAGTGCCGCACTGTCGGAGGGTCAGTGCTGAGGGAGTGCTGCACTGTCGGAGGGTCAGTATTAAGGGAACGCTGCACTGTCGGAGGATCAGTACTGAGGGAGCGCTGCACTGTCAGAGGGTCAGTGCTGAGGGAGTGCCGCACTGTCGGAGGGTCAGTGCTGAGGGAGCGCCGCACTGTCGGAGGGTCAACGCTGAGGGAGCACCGCACTGTCGGAGGGTCAGTGTTGAGGGAGCGCCGCACTGTTGGAGGGTCAGTGCTGAGGGAGCGCCGCACTGTCGGAGGGTCAAGGCTGAGGGAGCGCCGCACTGTCGGAGGGTCAATGCTCAGGGAGCGCCGCACTGTCGGAGGGTCAGTGCTGAGGAAGTGCCGCACTGTCGGAAGGTCAATGCTGAGGGAGCGCCGCACTGTCGGAAGGTCAGTGCTGAGGGAGTGCCGCACTGTCAGAGGGTCAATGCTGAGGGAGTGCTGCACTGTCGGAGGGTCAGTGCTGAGGGAGTGCTGCACTGTCGGAGGGTCAGCGCTGAGGGAGCGCCGCACTGTCGGAGGGTCAGTGCTGAGGGAGCACCGCACTGTCGGAGGGTCAATGCTGAGGGAGCGCCGCACTGTCGGAGGGTCAGTGCTGAGGGAGTGCTGCACTGTCGGAGGGCTAGTATTAAGGGAGCGCTGCACTGCCGGAGGATCAGTACTGAGGGAGCGCCGCACTGTCAGAGGGTCAGTGCTGAGGGAGTACCGCACTGTCGGAGGGTCAGTGCTGAGGGAGCGCCGCACTGTCGGAGGGTCAACGCTGAGGGAGCGCCGCACTGTCGGAGGGTCAGTGCTGAGGGATCGCCGCAGTTTCAGATGGTCAGTGCTGAGGGAGCGCCGCACTGTTGGAGGGTCAGTACTGAGGGATCGCCGCAGTTTCAGATGGTCAGTGCTGAGGGAGCGCCACACTGTCGGAGGGTCAGTACTGATGGAGCGCCGCACTGTCGGAGGGTCAGTGCTGAGGGAGCACCGCACTGTTGGAGGGTCAGTACTGATGGAGCGCCACACTGTCGGAGGGTCAGTGCTGAGGGAGCGCCGCACTGTCGGAGGGTCAGTACTGAGGGAGCGCCGCACTGTCGGAGGGTCAGTGCTGAGGGAGTGCCGCACTGTCGGAGGGTCAGCGCTGAGGGAGCGCCGCACTGTCGGAGGGTCAGTGCGGAGGGAGCGCCGCACTGTCGGAGGGTCAGTGCTGAGGGGGTGCCGCACTGTCAGAGGGTCAGTACTGAAGGAGTGCCGCACTGTCAGAGGTTCAGTACTGAGGGAGTGCCGCACTGTCAGAGGGTCAGTACTGAGGGAGCGCCGCACTGTCGGAGGGTCAGTGCTGAGGGAGTGCCGCACTGTCGGAGGGTCAGTACTGAGGGAGCGCCGCACTGTCAGAGGGTCAGTGCTGAGGGAGCGCCGCACTGTCAGAGGGTCAGTGCTGAGGGAGCGCCGCAGTGTCGGAGGGTCAGTGCTGAGGGAGTGCCGCACTGTCGGAGGGTCAGTGCTGAGGGAGCGCCGCACTGTCGGAGGGTCAGTGCTGAGGGACCGTCGCCCTGTCGGAGGTTCAGTGCTGAGGGAGCGCCGCACTGTCGGAGGGTCAGTGCTGAGGGAACGTCGCCCTGTCGGAGGTTCAGTGCTGAGGGAGCGCCGCACTGTTGGAGGGTCAGTGATGAGGGAGTGCTGCACTGTCGGAGGGTCAGTGCTGAGGGAGCGCCGCACTGTCGGAGGGTCAGTGCTGAGGGAGTGCTGCACTGTCGGAGGGTCAGCGCTGAGGGAGCACCGCACTGTCGGAGTGTCAGTGCTGAGGGAGCACCGCACTGTCGGAGGGTCAATGCTGAGGGAGCACCGCACTGTTGGATGGTCAGTTGTGCTGCACTGTCGGAGGGTCAGTATTAAGGGAGCGCCGCACTGTCGGAGGATCAGTACTGAGGGAGCGCCGCACTGTCAGAGGGTCAGTGCTGAGGGAGCGCCGCACTGTCGGAGGGTCAGTGCTGAGGAAGTGCCGCACTGTCGGAAGGTCAATGCTGAGGGAGCGCCGCACTGTCGGAAGGTCAGTGCTGAGGGAGTGCCGCACTGTCAGAGGGTCAATGCTGAGGGAGTGCTGCACTGTCGGAGGGTCAGTGCTGAGGGAGTGCTGCACTGTCGGAGGGTCAGCGCTGAGGGAGCGCCGCACTGTCGGAGGGTCAGTGCTGAGGGAGCACCGCACTGTCGGAGGGTCAATGCTGAGGGAGCGCCGCACTGTCGGAGGGTCAGTGCTGAGGGAGTGCTGCACTGTCAGAGGGTCAGTGCTGAGGGATCGCCGCAGTTTCAGATGGTCAGTGCTGAGGGAGCGCCACACTGTCGGAGGGTCAGTACTGATGGAGCGCCGCACTGTCGGAGGGTCAGTGCTGAGGGAGCACCGCACTGTTGGAGGGTCAGTACTGATGGAGCGCCGCACTGTCGGAGGGTCAGTGCTGAGGGAGCGCCGCACTGTCGGAGGGTCAGTGCTGAGGGAGCGCCGCACTGTCGGAGGGTCGGTGCTGAGGGAGTGCCGCACTGTCGGAGGGTCGGCGCTGAGGGAGCGCCGCACTGTCGGAGGGTCAGTGCGGAGGGAGCGCCGCACTGTCGGAGGGTCAGTGCTGAGGGGGTGCCGCACTGTCAGAGGGTCAGTACTGAAGGAGTGCCGCACTGTCAGAGGTTCAGTACTGAGGGAGTGCCGCACTGTCAGAGGGTCAGTACTGAGGGAGCGCCGCACTGTCGGAGGGTCAGTGCTGAGGGAGTGCCGCACTGTCGGAGGGTCAGTACTGAGGGAGCGCCGCACTGTCAGAGGGTCAGTGCTGAGGGAGCGCCGCACTGTCAGAGGGTCAGTGCTGAGGGAGCGCCGCAGTGTCGGAGGGTCAGTGCTGAGGGAGTGCCGCACTGTCGGAGGGTCAGTGCTGAGGGAGCGCCGCACTGTCAGAGGGTCAGTGCTGAGGGACCATCGCCCTGTCGGAGGTTCAGTGCTGAGGGAGCGCCGCACTGTCGGAGGGTCAGTGCTGAGGGAACGTCGCCCTGTCGGAGGTTCAGTGCTGAGGGAGTGCCGCACTGTCAGAGGGTCAGTGATGAGGGAGTGCTGCACTGTCGGAGGGTCAGTGCTGAGGGAGCGCCGCACTGTCGGAGGGTCAGTGCTGAGGGAGTGCTGCACTGTCGGAGGGTCAGCGCTGAGGGAGCACCGCACTGTCGGAGTGTCAGTGCTGAGGGAGCACCGCACTGTCGGAGGGTCAATGCTGAGGGAGCACCGCACTGTTGGATGGTCAGTTGTGCTGCACTGTCGGAGGGTCAGTATTAAGGGAGCGCTGCACTGTCGGAGGATCAGTACTGAGGGAGCGCCGCACTGTCAGAGGGTCAGTGCTGAGGGAGTGCCGCACTGTCGGAGGGTCAACGCTGAGGGAGCACCGCACTGTCGGAGGGTCAGTGCTGAGGGAGCGCCGCACTGTCGGAGGGTCAAGGCTGAGGGAGCGCCGGACTGTCGGAGAGTCAATGCTGAGGGAGCGCCGCACTGTCGGATGGTCAATGCTGAGGGAGCGCCGCACTGTTGGAGGGTCAGTGCTGAGGGAGTGCTGCACTGTCGGAGGGTCAGCGCTGAGGGAGCGCCGCACTGTCGGAGGGTCAGTGCTGAGGGAGCACCGCACTGTCGGAGGGTCAATGCTGAGGGAGCGCCGCACTGTCGGAGGGTCAATGCTGAGGGAGCGCCGCACTGTCGGAGGGTCAGTGCTGAGGGAGCGCCGCACTGTCGGAGGGTCAGTACTGAGGGAGCGCCGCACTGTCAGAGGGTCAGTGCTGAGGGAGCGCCGCACTGTCGGAGGGTCAATGCTGAGGGAGCGCCTCAGTTTCAGATGGTCAGTACTGAGGGAGCGCCGCACTGTCGGAGGGTCAGTACTGATGGAGCGCCGCACTGTCGGAGGGTCAGTACTGATGGAGCGCCACACTGTCGGAGGGTCAGTGCTGAGGGAGCGCCGCACTGTCGGAGGGTCAGTACTGATGGAGTGCCGCACTGTCGGAGGGTCAGTGCTGAGGGAGCGCCGCACTGTCGGAGGGTCAGTGCTGAGGGAGCGCCGCACTGTCGGAGGGTCAGTGCTGAGGGAGCGCCGTATTGTCGGAGGGTCAGTACTGAGGGAGTGCTGCACTGTCAGAGGGTTCGTTGTGAAATGGATTATTTGGTCATTAATAAATTTACATTTGTTGGAGGTTACTATTAAGACACGGGGCCCTCTTACTTTTCAGTTACCCTGCTCCAGGTGATCATGGACATCCATTGGATTGCAGTCCATGGGATCTGCCTTGGCAAAGTATGACAGTGGTTTGCTGTTCCGTCCTGCAGTCTGGCTGACCCAGAAACTCTCCCAGTCTCACCACCTGCCCTCAGGGGTGGGGGGATTTACTGTGGAAGGGTCATGAAGACTCGAAACATCAACTTTGCTCTTCTCCGCTGATGCTGCCAGAGCTGCTGAGTTTTTCCCGGTAATTCTGTTTTTGTTTTGGATTTCCAGCATCCGCAGTTTTTTTTTGTTTTCATCTCTGATAATCAACCTGTTTGGACACGTTGTGAACTCACCCTCCATGGCTGTCCGTTCCTGACGTGGGATTTGAACCTAGAGTTTCTGGGCTAGAGGCAGGGCCATTAACCCCTGCACCACCAGGACTCACTGCACAGTTACCATGTTTCCAAAGAAAGAGCCTCACTGGCTGTGGGACACCTTGAGGTTATGAAATATATGAATGTAAGTCCTTTCGTTCCTCCTCAATGTTGACAGTCTGTTGCTGTAGTGACCGCTATTTGCACCATCTCCTGTTACAGTGACCATATCATTGAATATAAACCCTCCTGACTGGTTAGAATCCACTGAACATCTTCCTCTTTACAATGTTAGTTTGAAGTTTAGTCTGTTTGATGGACAATGTCTGACCGGTTACTCATCCAGCGGAGGGATTAGTTCTGATCTCGTTTGTCTTTGGATTTGCACATTTCCAGGATGGGGGCCCCAGGAACAGTTCAATCGGTTTTCGTGTACATCTGAAATTGTGGGTGAGCTGGTGTGGGGGTTGTGGGGGGTGTGGGGGGTGGGGGTGGGGTGTGCGGAGAGGGGGAGGGGCAGCTGCCAGTTTGAAGGTTCCTCAGATCCATTTGCTGCTCCCAGGTGCTCTGGGCTCCACTCACTACCCACAGGGGCACACAGAATCCATTTCACAACGAACCCTCCGACAGTGCGGCACTCCCTCAGCACTGACCCTCCGACAGTGCGGCACTCCCTCAGCACTGACCCTCCGACAGTGCGGCACTCCCTCAGTACTGACACTCCGACAGTGCGGCGCTCCCTCAGCACTGACCCTCCGACAGTGCGGTGCTCCCTCAGCACTGACCCTCTGACCGTGCGGCGCTCCCTCAGTACTGACCCTCCGACAGTGCGGCGCTCCCTCAGCACTGACCCTCCGACAGTGCGGTGCTCCCTCAGCACTGACCCTCCGACAGTGCGGCGCTCCCTCAGCACTGACCCTCTGACAGTGCGGCACTCCCTCAGTACTGACCCTCTGACAGTGCGGCGCTCCCTCAGCACTAACCCTCCGACAGTGCGGCACTCCCTCAGCACTGACCCTCTGACAGTGCAGCGCTCCCTCAGCACTGACCCTCCGACAGTGCGGCGCTCCCTCAGCACTGACCCTCCAACAGTGCGGCGCTCCCTCGGCACTGACCCTCCGACAGTGCGGCACTCCCTCAGCACTGACCCTCCGACAGTGCAGCGTTCCCTCAGCACTGACCCTCCGACAGTGCGGCGCTCCCTCGGCACTGACCCTCCGACAGTGCGGCGCTCCCTCAGCACTGACCCTCTGACAGTGCGGCGCTCCCTCAGCACTGACCCTCCGACAGTGCGGCATTCCCTCAGCACTGACCCTCCGACAGTGCGGCGCTCCCTCAGTACTGACCCTCCGACAGTGCGGCATTCCCTCAGCTCTGACCCTCCGACAGTGCGGCACTCCCTCAGCTCTGACCCTCCGACAGTGCGGCGCTCCTTCAGCACTGACCCTCCGACAGTGCGGCGCTCCCTCAGCACTGACCCTCCGACAGTGCGGCGCTCCCTCAGCACTGACCCTCCGACAGTGCGGCTCTCCCTCAGCACTGACCCTCCGACAGTGCGGCGCTCCCTCAGCGCTGACCCTCCGACAGTGCGGCATTCCCTCAGCTCTGACCCTCCGACAGTGCGGCACTCCCTCAGCACTGAGCCTCTGACAGTGCGGCACTCCCTCAGCACTGAGCCTCTGAGTGTGGCGATCCCTCAGCACTGACCCTCCGACAGTGCGGCACTCCCTCAGTATTGACCCTCCGACAGTGCAGCGCTCCCTCAGTACTGACCCTCCAACAGTGCGGCGCTCCCTCAGCACTGACCCTCCGACAGTGCAGCTCTGCCTCAGCACTGACCCTCTGACAGTGCGGCGCTCCCTCAGCGCTGACCCTCTGACAGTGCGGCGCTCCCTCAGCACTGACCCTCCCACAGTGCGGCTCTCCCTCAGCACTGACCCTCCGACACTGTGGCGATACCTCAGCACTGACCCTCCGACACTGTGGCGATACCTCAGCACTGACCCTCCGACACTGTGGCGATACCTCAGCACTGACCATCCGACAGTGCGGCGCTCCCTCAGTACTGACCATCCGACAGTGCAGCGCTCCCTCAGCGCTGACCCTCCAACAGTGCGGCGCTCCCTCAGCACTGACCCTCCGACAGTGCAGCTCTCCCTCAGCACTGACCCTCTGACAGTGCAGCACTCCCTCAGCACTGACCCTCCGACAGTGCAGCTCTCCCTCAGCACTGACCCTCCGACAGTGCGGTGCACCCTCGGCGCTGACCCTCCGACAGTGCGGCGCTCCCTCAGCACTGACCCTCCGACAGCGCGGCGCTCCCTCAGTACTGACCATCCGACAGTGCAGCGCTCCCTCAGTGCTGACCCTCCAACAGTGCGGCGCTCCCTCAGCACTGACCCTCCGACAGTGCAGCTCTCCCTCAGCACTGACCCTCTGACAGTGCAGCACTCGCTCAGCACTGACCCTCCGACAGTGCAGCTCTCCCTCAGCACTGACCCTCCCACAGTGCGGCACTCCCTCAGCGCTGACCCTCCGACAGTGCGGCGCTCCCTCAGCACTGACCCTCTGACAGTGCGGCGCTCCCTCAGTACTGACCATCCGACAGTGCAGCACTCCCTCAGCACTGACCCTCCGACAGTGCAGCACTCCCTCAGCACTGAGGTCGAGGGGAGGGTTGGTGGGGTGGGGGGTTGTGGGGGGAGCTTGGTTGGAGGCTGATGGTGCTAGGAAAACGGTGATATCACTGGGGTCAGTAATGCCGGACGTCCCTCAAGGCTCTGCTGGGGGATTTAGGGGTTAATTTGGTTTCCAGAGCTGGACATGAAATAGAAACAGGGAGACGCTGCAGAGACTCAGTGGGTCCGGCAGCCTCTGTGGAGAGAGGAACAGGGGTAACTTTTGGAGTCGGTGTGACTCTTCTTGATCTCTGCACAAGAGTCGCACAGACTGGAAACATGAGCTCGGTTCCTCTCCCCACAGACACCGCCAGACCCACTGAGTCTCTGCAGCGTCTCCCTCTTTCCAGTTCAGAGTGTTGCAGTTTGGGACGAGCCTATTCGGCCCCTCTCGCCTGTGCTGCCGCTCTGACAGTCCGCTCCCGAGAACCATGCACCCTTTGCAGAAAGACATGTGCTGCCAATCCAACTCCGTCCGGGCCTGTAGTCGGCTCAGTCCCCTCGCCAACCTGCTCACACCTTCCCCCCTCCAGGAGGCTCCCAAAGAAGCCCCAGGGGTCCCGGCACCGCATTCACAGGGTGGGGGGGGGGCATCTGTGGGAGGGTCAGTCTTGGGCTGAAGGGATGTCCCTGAACCAGCCGGGTGTGTCTCACCAGCTGATGACAGCCTCCATAAGCCACTTGCGCTGTCTTAAAAACCGAAACCTGTTCCGGCCGAGATCAGCCGCCTGTCCCTCGTTCCACCACTCCACAGGTCCCAGCATATATTTCAGTGATAAAAGCAAAATACTGCGGATGCTGGAAATCCCAAACAAAAACAAAACTAGCTGGAAAAACTCAGCAGGTCTGACAGCCTCTGCGGAGAGGGACACAGTTAACCTTTCGAGTCCGTGTGACATATGAAGAGTCATCCAGACTCCAAACGTTAACTGTGTCCCTCTCCGCAGAGGCTGTCAGACATGCTGATATACTTCAGTGGGTTTCTCCAGCCAAATAGGTGCTGTACACCAAATAGGTGCCGTACACCAAATAGGTGTGGTACACACAAATAGGTGCTGTACACCCAAATAGGTGCTGTACACCAAATAGGTGCTCTACTCCCAAATAGGTGCTGTACTCCCAAATAGGTGCTGTACACCCAAATAGGTGCTGTACTCCCAAATAGGTGCTGTACACCCAAATAGGTGCTGTACACCAAATAGGTGCTGTACACCCAAATAGGTGCTGTACTCCCAAATAGGTGCTGTACACCCAAATAGGTGCTATACTCCCAAATAGGTGCTGAACACCAAATAGGTGCTGTACACCAAATAGGTGCTGTACTCCCAAATAGGTGCTGTACTCCCAAATAGGTGCTGTACACCCAAATAGGTGCTGTACTCCCAAATAGGTGCTGTACACTAAATAGGTGCTGTATACCCAAATAGGTGCTTTACTGCCAAATAGGTGCTGTACACCAAATAGGTGCTCTACTCCCAAATAGGTGCTGTACTCCCAAATAGGTGCTGTACACCAAATCGGTGCTGTATTCCCAAAATAGGTGCTGTACACCAAATAGGTGCTGTACACCCAAATAGGTGCTGTACTCCCAAATAGGTGCTGTACACCCAAATAGGTGCTGTACACCAAATAGGTGCTGTACACCCAAATAGGTGCTGTACTCCCAAATAGGTGCTGTACACCAAATAGCTGCTCTACTCCCAAATAGGTGCTGTACACCCAAATAGGTGCTGTACACCAAATATGTGCTGTACACCAAATAGGTGCCGTACACCCAAATAGGTGCTGTATACCCAAATAGGTGCTGTACTCCCAAATAGGTGCTGTACACCCAAATAGGTGCTGTATTCCCAAATAGGTGCTGTACACCAATTAGGTGCTGTATTCCCAAATAGGTGCTGTATTCCCAAAATAGGTGCTGTACACCCAAATAGGTGCTCTACTCCCAAATAGGTGCTGTACACCAAATAGGTGCTGTATTCCCAAAATAGGTGCTGTACACCCAAATAGGTGCTCTACTCCCAAATAGGTGCTGTACACCAAATAGGTGCTGTATTCCCAAAATAGGTGCTGTACACCAAATAGGTGCTGTACACCCAAATAGGTGCTGTACTCCCAAATAGGTGCTGTACTCCCAAATAGGTGCTGTACACCCAAATAGGTGCTGTACACCAAATAGGTGCTGTTCACCCAAATAGATGCTGTACTCCCAAATAGGTGCTGTATTCCCAAATAGGTGCTGTACACCAAATAGGTGCTGTACACCCAAATAGGTGCTGTATACCCAAATAGGTGCTCTACTCCCAAATAGGTGCTGTACACCCAAATAGGTGCTGTATTCCCAAATAGGTGCTGTACACCAAATAGGTGCTGTATTCCCAAATAGGTGCTGTATTCCCAAAATAGGTGCTGTACACCCAAATAGGTGCTCTACTCCCAAATAGGTGCTGTACACCAAATAGGTGCTGTATTCCCAAAATAGGTGCTGTACACCCAAATAGGTGCTGTACACCCAAATAGGTGCTGTACTCCCAAATAGGTGCTGTACACCCAAATAGGTGCTGTACACCAAATAGGTGCTGTACACCAAATAGGTGCTGTTCACCCAAATAGGTGCTGTACTCCCAAATAGGTGCTGTATTCCCAAATAGGTGCTGTACACCAAATAGGTGCTGTATTCCCAAATAGGTGCTGTATTCCCAAAATAGGTGCTGTACACCCAAATAGGTGCTGTATTCCCAAAATAGGTGCTGTACACCAAATAGGTGCTGTACACCCAAATAGGTGCTGTACACCAAATAGGTGCTGTACACCCAAATAGGTGCTGTATTCCCAAATAGGTGCTGTACACCAAATAGGTGCTGTATTCCCAAAATAGGTGCTGTACACCAAATAGGTGCTGTACACCCAAATAGGTGCTGTACTCCCAAATAGGTGCTGTACACCCAAATAGGTGCTGTACAGCAAATAGGTGCTGTACACCAAATAGGTGCTGTTCACCCAAATAGGTGCTGTACTCCCAAATAGGTGCTGTATACCCAAATAGGTGCTGTACTCCCAAATAGGTGCTGTATTCCCAAATAGGTGCTGTACACCAAATAGGTGCTGTACACCCAAATAGGTGCTGTACACCCAAATAGGTGCTGTATTCCCAAATAGGTGCTGTACACCAAATAGGTGCCGTATTCCCAAATAGGTGCTGTATTCCCAAAATAGGTGCTGTACACCAAATAGGTGCTCTACTCCCAAATAGGTGCTGTACACCCAAATAATTGCTGTACACCCAAATAGGTGCGGTACACCCAAATAATTGCTGTACACCCAAATAGGTGCGGTACACCCAAATAATTGCTGTACACCCAAATAGGTGCGGTACACCCAAATAATTGCTGTACACCCAAATAGGTGCTGTACCTATGAATCTCAGAATGATCACTCAGTGCCCAGGCTTTTTCAATAATGAACAAAATTATTAGTTTATCCAAAAACCAGACTTGTCGAGTTAGAGACAAATCTTATTAATGCACAACATGAAATATGGAAGTTGTTACAATCCTTGGCCAGACCCCAGACTCCAGGCAGGGGGGCAGATCCTAGGGATCAATAATGTTTTGTTTAAAGTAGTTGAAAGTTGAGATTCAAGACACCTGCTCTTGGAATAAAGTCCCAAGATGCCATGGATTTTGAACAAACAAAACAAAACTTTATTCTACACATTCAGGGAGATGAACTATTGATCTTATACACTAACATTCAGGATAAGTATGAGGTACATGTGAATTAAGAGATTTGCTGTGGTTGAAAACGCTACGCTATAGCGCACATGACAGATGCAACCAAGACGGAATCCATGGATTTCTCAAGAACCCACCCAGGTATCAGCAAGAGCCAAGTCAAACAATCTCATTGAAACTCTGTCTCGCAAGGGATTTCCAGTTTCACTTTTGAAGATCTCTCCTTGGGATTCTCTCCGTCCTGCTCCGGTGGCTTAAACAATGGTCAACCCCTCACAGGGTTTCAATCCCGCCTTCCGAGATTCCTTTTCCCTGGATTTCCAAGTGCACGCAAACACTAGTTCACAAGTGCCCTTTCAGGTCTATGGCCATGCCAAGCAGGACACCACTGCTGCAAACTCCTGCAGTAAGGAGTTGTCAACTGTCGTCTCCCTCCTCAGATATTCTCAGTTTCTACAATTGATTACCAAGGCTTCCCCTGAACTTTCTTCTCAGTTCCTCAACGCTAACAGGAGTAGGGCCGATTAGGGACAAAAAGGGGGATGTACACATGGAGGCATGGAGCATGGCTGAGGTGCTAAATGAATACATTGCATCTGTCTTTACCAAGGAAGCAGGTGCTACCCAGGCCGTAGTGACAGAGGAGGAAACTCTGGCACTAGGAGGGATCAAAACTGATAAGGAGGAAGTGTTGAATAGACTGTCGGTTCTTTAAGTTGACAAGGCACCGGGACCGGATGAGATGCATCTAAGGATATTGAAGGAAGTGAGAGTAGAAATTGCAGGGGAACTGGCCAGAATCTTTCAGTCTTCCCTAGACTCAGGGGAGGTGCCAGAGGACTGGAGAATTATAAAAACATTACCCCCTTGCTCAAAAAAGGTTATAAGGATAAGCCCTGCAATTACAGACCAGGCAGTTTAACTTCAGAGGTGGGGAAGCTTCTAGAGACAAATCTTTGGATAGAATTAGTAGTCATATGGAAAATTGTGGGCCGATTAGGAAGATCCTGCTTAGATTTCTAAAGGGGAAATCATGTTTAATTATCTTGCCTGAGTCTTTTTGAAGAGGTAACAGAGAGGGTCTGTAATCTGACTCCCAGTTACACTCCCATTAAGGCAACAGCAAAAACAAAATAAATTTTAACAGACAATACCTGGACAGGGATTTTCACAGTGAATTCTCTTAGCTTTGGTTACCAAAGGGAGCAGCTTGGTACATAGATGCTGGAAGCTTTTCGCACTTGTTAGATCTTAGTATGCTGCCTTCTTACACATAGGTTTCTCTCCTTTATACATATTTTCCCCTTTGAATGCAAATTTCAAAGTTCCAATATGTCTTTGCAACTTTACCTTTCTAATAATAAAAATCTTTCATAATACAAATTTTATCAGTGAGCTTTAGGAAAGATTAACACACTGTTTGGCGTCTTTTGGCTAAGAGTAACATTTCACACTTTCTTTTGAAATTCAAACTACTCTGTTTTATCTAAAAATGCAAATTTTCCATTACACCTCGTATTCTGAAACTTCAGCCATGTTTATGTATTTAGCATTTCAAACCTAGCTTCTCTTCTGATACATCAAAGCCTTCAGACCAGCTGCCTTTAATTCAATAAAGTCACGCACGCACACACACACACACAATCCAGACCCCACTATTCCTACTTTACAATAAATCCCAATAACATTATGAAATTTGTTATATTTTCATGACAGTTTGATGAGGGTGATGCTGTCAATGTGGTGTACATGGACTTTCAAAAGGCATTTGACACAGGCTTGTGAGAAAAGTTACTGGACATGGAATAAAAGGGATATTAGCAACATGGATACAGAATTGGCTGAGTAATAGGAAGCAGAGAGTAATGGTCAATGGATATTTTTTGGGCTGGAGGAAGGCTTGTAGTGGAGTTCCCCAGGGGTCAGTATTTTGGACCCTTGCTTTTCCTGATATATATTAATGATCTAGATCTTGGTGTGCAGGGGACAATTTCAAAGTTTGTAGATGATACAAAACTTGGAAGCATTGTAAACTGTGAAGAGGACAGTGTAGAACTTCAAAAGGACATAGACAAGTTGGTGAAGTGGGCAGATAGGTGGCAGATGAAGTTCAATGCAGCGAAGTATGAGGTGATTCATTTTGGTGGGAAGGACATGGACGGACAATATAAAATAAGGGATACAACTCTAAAGGGTGTGCAAGAGCAGACGGACCTAGGTGTATATGGGCATAAGTCTTTAAAGGTGGCAGGACAGGTGGAAAGAGGAGTTAATAAAGCATATAGTATCTTGGGCTTTATTAATAGGAGCATAGAGTACAAGAGCAGGGAGGTTATGCTGAGTTTATATAAGATGCTAGCTGGACCTCAGGAGCCCTGTGGACAGTTCTGGGTGTCACAACATAGGAAGGATGTGAACACATTGGGGAGAGTGCAGGAGAGAGTTCCAGGGATGAGAAACTTCAGCTATGAGGATAGATTGGAGAGGTTGGGATTGTTACCCTTGGAGAGGAGAAGGCTAAGAGGAGATTTGATAGAGATGTTCAAAACCATGAGGGGGCTGGACAGAGTAGATAGGGAGAAGCTGTTCCCACTCGTAAAAGGATCAAGAACGAGAGGGATCAGATTTAAAAGTGATTTGCAAAAGAAGCCAATGTGATGTGAGAAAAACCTTTTTCACACAGCGAGTGGTTTGGGTCTGGAATACACTGCCTGGAAGTGTGGAAGCAGGTTCAATCGAGGCATTCAAGGGGGCATTGTTTCTATTCAAACAATCATCCAATGTGCAAGGGTATGTGGAAAAAGCAGGAGAATGGCACTAAGTCATGATGCTCATTTGGAGAGCCAGTGCAGACACGATGGGCTGAATGGCCTCCTTCTGCAGCATAACAATTCTGTGATTCTGTGAACAGCAGTCCTTTGGCTGCATGAAGCTTCTTCCTCCTGCTCCTGTCTCTCCCGAAACTAACTGCCTCATGAAGACCTGTTTACTGATCCTTGATCTCAACTGGGGAACATTCAAAACACTCCCTAAGGCTCCCATGTTTGCTATTAGGCAGGAACCAACGGAACAAGCATTGGAGCGCCCGGTATCCTAAATGTTACAATCTCCACAGTCTTCTAATTTAACACCCAGGGACACAGAGATCAATGGATTTCATAACACCTTCTCCCTTGGAAGAAAGGAAGCTTCACTACAGTGAAGGTTTCTTTGGGATGGCTTTAAAGTTTCTCTCCAAGAAGTACTTAACATAACTTTTAATGAATAGCTTATTACAAACAAAACTGATAAACTTTCCATTTTGTTTCACAGCTACGCATATCATATTACACAATTCACAAAGAAATAACCAAAAGTCAATAAATATAACAAGTAGGATTAGCAGGATTTAAACGTCAATGAATTATCATAACTCAATGCTTTTGTTTCTTCTACCTCTTATTCTCTGTCTTTAATTCGGCAAAGAATGTTTCACTTATGTCCACAGCCCAATTGTCATCCTTTTTGTTAGCTGTTGGCATAATTCTATCTCTAAACTCATTACTCGCTTTGCAATGAAAGTTCTAACAGTCCATCAGCCGAGGTTTTTAATTCTGCATTCACCAGCTCTTCCTTTCTCGGTGAGTGACACTCAGGCGTTCTCACCAATTCTTGTTGATCAGCAGCAAACTCGTCTTTTGTGCGTGAGTTCATTCTCTACGCAAATCGGCTTTTCCTTCAATTGTCCGTCGTGGGCAATAAGTTGGCCACAGTAACTTTTAGGAGTTTGGCTCGATTAGCATGATCAAGTGCCTGTTGCAATACAGTCTGCTGGGTAAAGACAACAGCTCCTGAATCTCCACACCCAGTCCAGGTTTTCCTCAAAGTCCGCTTGGAATGTGGTGCGAGAATCATCGAACGTTTCCCAGGCCAGTGCTGATAAACCAACCGTGTAACCGGACGCCATTGCAGAGACTCCACCATCTATCCTTTTCCCTTGAAGCATTGACTGTTAAACTGTTGGCGGAAATACTCTATTTCATTTTATTATTCTTCTTGTGTCAGTCCACTGGGGTCAAGCGTTTTCTAGCTTCTTTGAAATTGCTTAATTAACTTTCCTTATAAAACGTTGTCCTAACCATGAACAGCAGCGACCAGAGTCCTTGCATTAACCCCTTAAGGGACAGTGTCCTTTAAAAAATACAGATTCATCCATAATGTTCTTAGCCCTTGATGTTGAACCATTTTCGGGATTAAAGCACTTATGACAAGTCAGACTCTCACATGTCCAGGGTGGGAGTTAAACCCCCAATCTCTAGGTTATTAATCAGTAGAGCCGCTCCACTACTGCAGCCAATGAACTGGACCAAAGGTTCTGTTTCTCAACAGCAAAACCCACATCATGTAACGCTAAATACCTATGCAGCAACTTTCAAATGGTTTTAAAATATTCGTCAATCAACTTGCACAAACTGCAAGGTCACACAATCAGAAAGGAAGATTAAAACCTGAATTTCAACTTCACAATCCAGGGGACAACTGAGGGAGCGCCGCACTGTCAGAGGGTCAGTACTGAGGGAGTGCCGCACTGTCGGAGGGTCAGTACTGAGGGAGTGCCGCACTGTCAGAGGGTCAGTGCTGAGGGAGCGCCGCACTGTCGGAGGGTCAGTGCTGAGGGAGCGCCGCACTGTCGGAGGGTCAGTGCTGAGGGAGTGCCGCACTGTCGGAGGGTCAGTGCTGAGGGAGAGCTGCACTGTCAGAGGGTCAGTGCTGAGGGAGCGCCGCACTGTGGGAGGGCCAGTACTGAGGGACCGCCGCACTGTCAGAGGGTCAGTGCTGAGGGAGTGCCGCACCGTCGGAGGGTCAGTGCTGAGGAAGTGCCGCACAGTCGGAGGGTCAGTGCTGAGGGGGTGCTGCACTGTCGGAGGGTCAGTGCTGAGGGAGTGCCGCACCGTCGGAGGGTCAGTGCTGAGGGAGTGCCGCACTGTCGGAGGCGCCGTCTTTCAGGATGAGACATTAAACCGAGGCCCCGTCTGCCCTCTCGGGTGGGGGTAAAAGATCCCACGGCCACTATTGGGAGAAGAGCAGGGGGGAGTTCTCCCCGGCGTCCTGGGGCTGATATTTATCCCTGAACTTATTATATATTGAGAAATTAATTCATTGGCTGTAAAGTCCTTTTTTGGAGGTGATCAGTGAAATAGAATTAGAAAGTGTTAGGGAGATTGACTAGAACGTTCCCAGGGATCAGGGACCTCAGTTCATGTGGAGAGACTGGGAGGAGCTGGGATTGTTCTCCTTAGAGCAGACAAGATTAAGGGGGAGATTGAATCGAGGCGTTCAAAATCAGGAAGGGTTTGGATAGAGTGAATGAGGAGAGACTGTTCCCAATGGCAGGAGGGTCGGTAACCAGAGGGACACAGATTGAAGAGAATCGGTAATAGAGCCAGAGGGGGAGATGAGGAGAATGTTTTTTTTACACAGCGAGTTGTTGTGATCTGGAAGGCGCTGCCTGAAAGGGCGGTGGAAGCAGATTCAATAGGAACTTTCAAAAGGGGGGAATTGGATAAATACTCGAAAAGGAGAAATTTGCAGGACTGTGGGGGTGGGGGTGTGGTGGGTGGGACTAATTGGATAGATCTTTCAAAGCGCCAGCATGGCAATGATGGGCTGAATGGCCTCCTCCTGGGCTGTAACAGTCTGTGAGTCGGTTTCCTTTCTTTCTGCTGGGATTTTGCATTGTCACACATGCAGGTCAGAGTTAAAACACAGCAACGTGTAAAAAAGAGACAGATTCCGGTATAATCGATTCATGATCTCATCAGCGGAACCGTCTACCGATTCTCAGTTTATTCTGCTAAGATCGGTAACAAAGCTGAAATATTTGCTCCTTGTTGTCTGGAATCTTGTTGAAACGAGAAGTTAAATAGGTAAATATAATTTCAGAGCTATAAATAAACTTCAGCACTTTGCTGATTCTTATGTGAAGGCTATGAGCTTGTCACAAGGACACAGTGAAACAATGTTCAGATTCAGACAGCACACACACAATCAAGCAGTTTGACTATTTTGGGAGACATTAGGTTCAGGAGGACCTGACAATGGCAGTAATTGTGTAAAATTATATAAATTCACCTGACGCAGATAATGAGTCCGCCTTCATGGAACCTTTGCTGCCATGGTAACCACTGCACTTAATATGCTATAGGCGACTCTCCCCACTCTCTCTCTCTCTCTCACTCTCACACATTCACTCCATCTGTCTTTTACTCTCAATCTCTTTCCCTCTGTTTCTGACTTTCTTCCTCCAACTCACTTTCTCTTCCCTACAAACACTCTCTCTATTCCTCTCCCCTCTCTCACCTCCCTCAGCCCTCTCTATCCCCTCATTCCCGTCTCTCTCCCTCGCCCCCTCCCCTCTTTCTCTCTCTCTCTCCCTCAACCCCACTTTCCCTCCCACCTCCCTACTTCTCCCTCCCCCTCTACCCACACCTCACTTTCTCCCATCTCTCTCGCCCACTCTCACCTCTCTCTCTCTTCCCTGATTTCTCTCCCCCTCTGCCCTCTCTCCTTCCCCCTCCTCTCCCCCCTCGCCTCATCTTTCCCATCTCTCTTCCCCCTCCCTCCCTCTCCTCGCTCTCTCCCTCCTTCTCCCTGCTCTCTTTCTCCCTCCCTCTTCCTACACCCTCCCTCTGCTCTCTCGTTCTCCGCCCCCTCGCTTTCTCTCCCATCTCTCTCCCCCTACTCCATCCCCTTCTCCCTCCCTCTACCTCCCCTCTCCCCACTCTCTATCTCGCTCCTCTTTCTCCTCTCTCTCTCCCCATCTCCACTTCTCTCTCTCCCCCTCTCCCCAGCACTCTCTCTCAACCCCCGCTCTCTCTCCATGCTCTCTCTCTTTCCCCTGTTCTCTCTCTCCCCCATTCTCTCTTCCCTGCTCTCTCTCTCTCTCCATCCCTTTGTCCCTTTCCCTCCTTCTTCTCCCATCTCCCCCACTAACTCTACCCCAATCTCTCTCTCGCTCCCCCTTTCTCTCCCTCTCGCACCATGACCTCTCTCCCCCAATCTGTCTCATTCTCTCTCTCCCCCCTCCCTTAATCTCTCCCTCCCTTCCTCTCTCCCTCCCACTGCACTCTCTCTCTTTCCTACCCCCACCCGGATCTCTCTCTACCTCCATTCTCAGTTTCCACACTCTCTCTCCTCCATACCTGTTCTCTCTCTCCCTTAATCTCTCTCTCTCCCACCTGCCCCCACCCCCCAATGCTCTCTCTCTCCCCTCACTCCTGTCTGTATAAGGATTGAGGGAGATGGAGGAGGATGGGATTGAGGAAGATGGGAAGAGTGCGGGGGTCGGGAAGAGGGTAGGGTCGAGGGTGTCGGGGAGAGGGTGGTGTCGAGGGGGTCGGGGAGAGGGTGGGGGAGAGGGTGGGGTCGAGGGGGTGGGGGAGTGGGTGGGGTCAAGGGAGAGGGTGGGGTCAAGGGAGAGGGTGGGGTCGAGGGAGAGGGTGGGGTCAAGGGAGAGGGTGGGGTTGAGGGAGAGGGTGGGATCGAGGGAGTCAGGGAGAGGGTAGGGGTCAAATAAGATGGGGAGAGGGTGGGGGTCGAGGGAAGCGGGGAGGGTGGGGTTAAGGGGACGGTGAGGGCGGGGTAGAGGGAGATGAGGCAGAGGAAGATGGGGTAGAGGGAGACGGGGTAGAGGGCGACGGGGTGGGGGGGAGATGGGGTGGGGGGGTGAGGAGGTGTGGGGGAGACGGGGTGGGGTGGGAGACGGGGTGGGGGGGAGACGGGGTGGGGGAGATTGGGGGGAGACCGGGTGGAGGGGAGATGGGGTGGGGGGGGGAGATGGGGTGGGGGGAGACGGGGTGGGGGGGAGATGGGGTGGGGGTTGGGGGGAGACGGGGTGGGGGCAAGACGGGGTGGGTGGGGGTTGGGGGGAGATGGGGTAGCGGGAGACAGGGTGGGGTGCGAGACGGGGTGGGAGGGGGTTGTGGGGAGATGGGGTGGGGGGGAGACAGGGTGGGGGGGAGACGTGGTGGGGGGAGATGGGGTGGGGAGGAGACGTGGTGGGGGGGAGATGGGGTGGAAGGGGTGAGACAGGGTGGGGGTGGGGGGATGACGGGGTGGGGGGATGATGGGGTCGGAGTGAGACGGGGTTGGGGGGGTGAGACGGGGTTTTGGGGGGAGACGGGGTTGGGGGGAGACGGGGAGGGGGGGAGACTGGGTGGGGAGAGACGGTGTGGGGGGGAGACAGGGTGGGGGGTGGGGGGATGACGGGGTGGGGGGGGAGACGGGGTGGGGGTGGGGGGATGACGGGGGTGGGGGGGAGACGGGGTGGGGGGATGATGGGGTCGAAGTAAGACAGGGTTGGGGGGTGAGACGGGGTTTGGGGGAAGACGGGGGTGGGGGGGGAGATGGGGTGGGGGGGAGACGTGGTGGGGGTGAGAGGGGGTGGGGGGGAGACGTGGTGGGGGAGAGATGGGGTGGAAGGGGTGAGACAGGGTGGGGGTGGGGGGGATGACGGGGTTGGGGGGATGATGGGTTGGGGGGGAGATGGGGTGGGGGGGAGACGGGGGTGGCGGGGGAGACGGGGTGGGGGGGACGGGGTGGGAGGGGGTTGGGGGGTGACGGGGTGGGGGGGAGACGGGGTGGGGGGGACGGGGGTGGGGGGGGAAACGGGGTTGGGTGGGTGACGGGGTGGGAGGGGGTTGGGGGGTGACGGGGTGGGAGGGGGTTGGGGGGGTGACGGGGTGGGGGGAGACGGGGTGGGGGGGACGGGGGTGGGGGGGAGACGGGGTGGGGGGGAGACGGGGTGGGGGGGACGGGGTGGGGGGGGAGACGGGGTGGGGGGGGACGGGGTGGGGGGGGACGGGGTGGGGGGGGAGACGGGGTGGGGGGGAGACGGGGTGGGGGAGACAGGGTTGGGTGGGAGACGGGGTGGGAGGGAGTTGGGGGGTGACGAGGTGGGGGGGAGATGGGATGGGGGGGACGGGGTGAGGGTGGGGGGGATGACGGGGTGGGGGAGAGATGGGGTGGGAGGGGGGAGAAGAGGCAAAATACAAGTTTCCAAAGCGCAGCAAAAATCAGCAGAGCTCCTGCCCCCAGTGATCCCCAATGACCCCCAAGTGACCCCCAATGACCCCCCAGTGACCCCCTGTGGAATGAGCGGATGGAAAGTCTGATGCCTTTGTCTAACTGAACATCTCATCTACAGGAACATAGGGTAAAAACGGGCAAGTGGATATCAGAGAATTTTAATGAAACAGAAGGTGGCCATTTGGCCCATCGTGTCTGTACTGGATCTCCGAATGACCATCCTGGCCCAGTGCCACTGTCCAGCCTCTTCCCCAGGCCACTGCCCAGCCTCTTCCCCAGGCCACTGCCCAGCCTCTTCCCCAGGCCACTGCCCACCCTCTTCCCCAGGCCACTGTCCAGCCTCTTCCCCAGGCCACTGCCCAGCCTCTTCCCCAGGCCACTGTCCAGCCTCTTCCCCAGGCCACTGTCCAGCCTCTTCCCCAGGCCCATGGACATTGGCACCAGTTTCCCTGTAATATAAAAACAATCACCCTCCACAGTAGGGGAGGGTAGATTGAGGGGGGAGGAGGGAGACAGTGAAGGAGGGGGGAGGAGGGAGAGAGTGAAGGAGGGGGAGGAGGGTGAGTGATGGAGGGGAGGAGGGTGAGAGTGACGGAGGGGGAGGAGGGTGAGAGTGACGGAGGGGGAGGAGGGTGAGAGTGATGGGGAAGGAGGGTGAGAGTAGGGGAGAGGGAGGAGGGTGAGAGTGACGGGGGAGGAGGGTGAGAGTGACAGGGGGAGGAGGGTGAGAGTGACGGAGGGGGAGGAGGGTGAGAGTGACGGGGAAGGAGGGTGAGAGTGACGGGGGAGGACGGTGTGAGTAGGGGAGGGGGAGGAGGGTGAGAGTGACGGGGGAGGAGGGTGACAGTGACGGGGGAGGAGGGTGAGAGTGACGGAGGGGGAGGAGGGGGAGAGTGACAGAGGGGGAGGAGGGTGAGAGTGACGGAGGGGTAGGAGGGTGAGAGTGACGGAGGGGGAGGAGGGTGAGAGTGACAGAGGGGGAGGAGGGTGAGAGTGACGGAGGATGAGAGTGACGGAGGGGGAGGAGGGTGAGAGTGACGGAGGGGTAGGAGGGTGAGAGTGACGGAGGGGGAGGAGGGTGAGAGTGACAGAGGGGGAGGAGGGTGAGAGTGACGGAGGATGAGAGTGACGGAGGGGGAGGAGGGTGAGAGTGACAGAGGGGGAGGAGGGTGATGGAGGGACAGAGTGACGGAGGGGGAGGATGGAGAGAGTGGAGGAGGGAGAGAGTGGAGGAGGGGGAGGAGAGAGAGAGTGGAGGGGGGAGGGAGAGAGTGAAGGAGGGGGAGGAGGGAGAGAGTGGAGGAGGGAGAGAGTGAAGGAGGGGGAGGAGGGTGAGAGTGATGGAGGGGGAGGAGGGTGAGAGTGATGGAGGGGAGGAGGGAGAGAGTGATGGAGGGGAGGAGGGTGAGAGTGATGGAGGGGGAGGAGGGAGAGAGTGAAGGAGGGGGGAGGAGGGTGAGAGTGATGGAGGGGAGGAGGGAGAGAGTGATGGAGGGGTTGAGGGGCTCCAGCAGAATCAGCGGGTTTGATTCCCTGGAACCCGCCTGAACTCAACTCCTGAATCGCTCCCGCCAGTCGCCGCACCCAGCTCTTCGACTGCAGTGTGCAGGCCCACTGAAACCCTCCCCCGGCCGCTGATTGGCTGAGGCGGGGCAGATGGCGGGGAATTCAAGAGTTTGACAGCAGAGCTGACGATTTTATCCAGGGCTGCATCAGACAGGATTAAGCATTTGGAGCTGGAAAGATTTCAGTTGGAAATCCTCTCAGTGGAATTTTGAAACTCCCCGTGAAGTGCGGGAGTTGGTGAGTGAAATGGAAACTTTAAAACGGATCCATTCTGTTCACTGTCCCGTTAATGTTTCAAAGCTGGAATTCCCTTGTGTCAATTTTTCGTTTGCAAATTTTATGGCTTAAAAAGAATAAATCTGATGTTTCAGAAAGTATCTTTTACTGAAATGTTTCTCAGTTTCAACTGATTTGGCGCCAATTGAACGTCATTTTCGTATTTGTGAATTTTACTTCCTGCGTGTTCTTTCCGGAAAGAGGGTCTGACATCTGTGGGGGGAGAGAGACAGGGGGAGAGGGAGGGGGAAGAGAGAGCGGGTGGGGGGGGGGGGGGGGTGGAGGGACAGAGAGAGAGGGGAAGAGGTGTGGTGAGAGAGAGAGAGGGGGGTGAGAGAGAGAGGGGGTGAGAGAGAGAGAGAGGGGTGTGAGGGAGAGAGGGGGGTGAGAGAGAGGGGGTGAGAGAGAGAGGGGGTGAGAGAGAGAGAGAGGGGTGTGAGGGAGAGAGGGGGGTGAGAGAGAGGGTGGGGTGAGGGGGGAGAGAGAGGGGGGGTCAGAGAGAGGGGGGTGAGAGAGAGAGAGGGGGTGAAAGAGAGGGTGGGTGAGAGGGAGAGAGAGAGGGGGGTGAGAGGGACAGGGCGAGGGGGAGGGGGAAGAGAGGGTGAGAGAGAGAGAGAGTGAGGGGGAGGAAGTGAGGGCGAGAGGGGGGTGAAGAGAAGGGGAGGGAGGGGTGAAGAGAGGGCCAGGGATGGGGGAAGAGAGGGAGGGGGAAGCGAGGGAGGGGGGAAGAGAGGGCGAGAGAGAGGGGGAAGGGAGGGGGAGAGAGGGGGAAGAGAGGTGAACGGGGGGTAAGAGAGGGGGAGGGGGGGGAAGAGTGGGGCGCTTGAGGGGGAGGAGAGGGTGAGAGAGGTGTGAAGAGTGGAGCATGTGAGGGGCAGGAGTTGGCAAGAGAGGGGCACATGATGGGGGGAGGAGAGGAGGAGGAGGGATATCAGAGAAGTGGATATCAGAGGATTTTAACGGCACAGAAGGTGGCCATTCGGCCCATCGTGTCTGTACTGGATTTCCGAATGACCATCCTGGCCCAGTGTCACTGCCCAGCCTCTTCCCCAGGCCACTGCCCAGCCTCTTCCCCAGGCCACTGTCCAGCCTCTTCCCCAGGCCACTGCCCAGCCTCTTCCCCAGGCCACTGTCCAGCCTCTTCCCCAGGCCACTGCCCAGCCTCTTCCCCAGGCCACTGTCCAGCCTCTTCCCCAGGCCACTGTCCAGCCTCTTCCCCAGGCCACTGTCCAGCCTCTCCCCCAGGCCACTGCCCAGCCTCTTCCCCAGGCCCATGGACATTGGCAACAGTTTTCCCTGTAAAATAAAAACTATCACCCTCCACAGTAGGGGAGGGTAGATTGAGGGGGGAGGAGGGAGACAGTGAAGGAGGGGGGAGGAGGGTGAGAGTGATGGAGGGGAGAGGAGGGTGAGAGTGATGGAGGGGGAGGAGGGAGAGAGTGATGGAGGGGAGGAGGGAGAGAGTGATGGAGGGGGAGGCGGGAGAGAGTGATGGAGGGGGAGGAGGGCAGAGAGTGATGGAGGGGGAGGAGGGTGAGAGTGATGGAGGGGAGGAGGGAGAGATTGCATGAGGGGGAGGAGGGCAGAGAGTGACGGAGGGGGGAGGAGGGCAGAGAGTGACGAGGGGGAGGAGGGCAGAGAGTGATGGAGGGGGAGGAGGGGGAGAGTGATGGAGGGGAGGAAGGAGAGAGTGATGGAGTGGAGGAGGGAGAGAGTGATGGGTGGGAGGAAGGTGAGAGTGATGGAGGGGGAGGAGGGTGAGAGTGACTGGGGGTAGGAGGATGAGAGTGACAGAGGAGGAGGAAGGTGAGAGTGACGGAGGGTGAGAGTGACGGAGGGGGAGGATGGAGAGAGTGGAGGAGGGAGAGAGTGGAGGAGGGGGAGGAGAGAGAAAGTGGAGGGGGGAGGGAGAGAGTGAAGGAGGGGGAGGAGGGAGAAAGTGGAGGGGGGGAGGGAGAGAGTGATGGAGGGGGGAGAGTGATGGAGGGGAGGAGGGAGAGAGTGATGGAGGGGAGGAGGGTGAGAGTGATGGAGAGGAGGAGGGAGAGAGTGATGGAGGGGTTGAGGGGCTCCAGCAGAATCAGCGGGTTTGATTCCCTGGAACCCGCCAGAACTCAATTCCTGAATCGCTCCCGCCAGTCGCTCACCCAGCTCTTCGACTGCAGTGTGCAGCCCACTGAAACCCTCCCCCGGCCGCTGATTGGCTGAGGCGGGGCAGATGGCGGGGGAATTCAAGAGTTTGACAGCAGAGCTGACGATTTTATCCAGGGCTGCATCAGACAGGATTAAGCATTTGGAGCTGGAAAGATTTCAGTTGGAAATCCTCTCAGTGGAATTTTGAAACTCCCCGTGAAGTGCGGGAGTTGGTGAGTGAAATGGAAACTTTAAAACGGATCCATTCTGTTCACTGTCCCGTTAATGTTTCAAAGCTGGAATTCCCTTGTGTCAATTTTCGTTTGCAAATTTTATGGCTTAAAAAAGAATAAATCTGATGTTTCAGAAAGTATCTTTTACTGAAATGTTTCTCAGTTTCAACTGATTTGGCGCCAATTGAACGTCATTTTCGTATTTGTGAATTTTACTTCCTGCGTGTTCTTTCCGGAAAGAGGGTCTGACATCTGTGGGGGGAGAGAGACAGGGGGAGAGGGAGGGGGAAGAGAGAGAGAGAGGGCGAGGCGGGGAGGAAGAGAGAGTGAGGGGGGAGGAAGAGAGGGTGAGGGAGGGGTGAAGAGAGGGAGGGGGAAGCGAGGGCGAGGGAGGGGGGAAGAGAGTGCCAGGGAGGGTGGAAGAGAAGGTGAGGGAGGGGGAAGAGAGGGCGAGGGAGGGGGGAAGAGAGGGCGAGGGAGCGGGGAAGGGAGGGCGAGGGAGGGGGGAAGAGAGGGCAAGGGAGGGGGAGAGAGGGGGAAGAGAGGTGAACGGGGGGTAAGAGAGGGCGAGGGGGGGAGGGGGGGGGAAGAGTGGGGCGCTTGAGGGGGAGGAGAGGGTGAGAGAGGTGTGAAGAGCGGAGCACGTGAGGGGCAGGAGTTGGCAAGAGAGGGGCACATGATGGGGGAGGAGAGGAGGAGGATGGATATCAGAGAAGTGGATATCAGAGGATTTTAACGGCACAGAAGGTGGCCATTCGGCCCATCGTGTCTGTACTGGATTTCCGAATGACCATCCTGGCCCAGTGTCACTGCCCAGCCTCTTCCCCAGGCCACTGTCCAGCCTCTTCCCCAGGCCACTGTCCAGCCTCTTCCCCAGGCCACTGTCCAGCCTCTTCCCCAGGCCACTGCCCAGCCTCTTCCCCAGGCCACTGTCCAGCCTCTTCCCCAGGCCACTGCCCAGCCTCTTCCCCAGGCCCATGGACATTGGCAACAGTTTCCCTGTAAAATAAAAACTATCACCCTCCACAGTAGGGGAGGGTAGATTGAGGGGGGGAGGAGGGAGACAGTGAAGGAGGGGGGAGGAGGGTGAGAGTGATGGAGGGGGAGGAGGGTGAGAGTGATGGAGGGGAGAGGGGAGTGAGAGTGATGGAGGGGGAGGAGGGAGAGAGTGATGGAGGGGAGGAGGGAGAGAGTGATTGAGGGGGAGGCGGGGAGAGAGTGATGGAGGGTGAGGAGGGCAGAGAGTGATGGAGGGGGAGGAGGGAGAGAGTGATGGAGGGGAGGAGGGAGAGAGTGATTGAGGGGGAGGCGGGAGAGAGGTGATGGAGGGTGAGGAGGGCAGAGAGTGATGGAGGGGAGGAGGGCAGAGAATGACGGAGGGGGAGGAGGGAGAGATTGCATGAGGGGGAGGAGGGCAGAGAGTGACGGAGGGGGAGGAGGGCAGAGAGTGACGGAGGGGGAGGAGGGCAGAGAGTGATGGAGGGGGAGGAGGGTGAGAGTGATGGAGGGGAGGAAGGAGAGAGTGATGGAGGGGGAGGAGGGCAGAGTGATGGAGGGGGTAGGAGGGCAGAGAGTGATGGAGGGTGAGAGTGATGGAGGGAGAGAGTGATGGAGGGGAGGAGGGTGAGAGTGATGGAGGGGAGGAGGGAGAGAGTGATGGAGGGGAGGAGGGAGAGAGTGATGGATGGGTTGAGGGGCTCCAGCAGAATCAGCGGGATTGATTCCCTGGAACCCGCCAGAACTCAACTCCTGAATCGCTCCCGCCAGTCGCCCACCCAGCTCTTCGACTGCAGTGTGCAGCCCACTGAAACCCTCCCCCGGCCGCTGATTGGCTGAGGCGGGGCAGATGGCGGGGAATTCAAGAGGTTGACAGCAGAGCTGACGATTTTATCCAGGGCTGCATCAGACAGGATTAAGCATTTGGAGCTGGAAAGATTTCAGTTGGAAATCCTCTCAGTGGAATTTTGAAACTCCCCGTGAAGTGCGGGAGTTGGTGAGTGAAATGGAAACTTTAAAACGGATCCATTCTGTTCACTGTCCCGTTAATGTTTCAAAGCTGGAATTCCCTTGTGTCAATTTTCGTATGAAAATTTTATGGCTTAAAAAGAATAAATCTGATGTTTCAGAAAGTATCTTTTTACTGAAATGTTTCTCAGTTTCAACTGATTTGGCGCCAATTGAACGTCATTTTCGTATTTGTGAATTTTACTTCCTGCGTGTTCTTTCCGGAAAGAGGGTCTGACATCTGTCGGGGGAGAGAGACAGGGGGAGGGGGGGGGGGGGGGAAGAGAGAGAGAAGGGGGGAAGAGAGAGCGGGGGGTGGGGGGAGGCTGGAGGGACAGAGAGAGAGGGGAAGAGGTGTGGTGAGAGAGAGAGAGGGGGGTGAGAGAGAGAGAGGGGGTGAGAGAGAGGGGGTGAGAGAGAGAGGGGGTGAGAGAGAGGGGGTGAGAGAGAGAGGGGGTGAGAGAGAGGGGGTGAGAGAGAGAGGGGGTGAGAGAGAGGGGGTGAGAGAGAGAGGAGGTGAGAGAGAGAGAGGGAGGTGAGAGAGAGGGGGGTGAGAGAGAGGGGGTGAGAGAGAGAGAGGGGGTGAGAGAGAGAGGGGGTGAGAGAGAGAGGGGGTGAGAGAGAGGGGGTGAGAGAGAGAGGGGGTGAGAGAGAGGGGGTGAGAGAGAGAGGGGGTGAGAGAGAGGGGGTGAGAGAGAGAGGGGGTGAGAGAGAGGGGGGGGGGTGAGAGAGAGAGGAGGTGAGAGAGAGAGAGGGAGGTGAGAGAGAGGGGGTGAGAGAGAGGGGGTGAGAGAGAGGGGGTGAGAGAGAGAGGGGGTGAGAGAGAGAGGGGGTGAGAGAGAGAGGGGGGTGAGAGAGAGAGGGGGTGAGAGAGAGAGAGAGGGGGTGAGAGAGAGAGAGAGGGGGGTGAGAGAGGGGGGGTGAGAGAGAGAGGGGGGGTGAGAGAGAGAGGGGGGGTGAGAGAGAGAGGGGGTGAGAGAGAGAGAGAGCGGGGTGAGAGAGGGGGGGTGAGAGAGAGAGGGGGGGTGAGAGAGAGAGGGGGGTGAGAGAGAGGGTGGGAGAGAGGGAGAGGGGGGGGTGAGAGAGAGGGGGTGAGAGAGAGAGAGAGGGGGGTGAGAGAGGGGGGTGAGAGAGAGAGGGGGGTGAGAGAGAGGGTGGGAGAGTGGGAGAGGGGGGTGAGAGAGAGAGGGGGGGGGTGAGAGAGAGGGTGGGAGAGAGGGAGAGGGGGGGTGAGAGAGAGAGGGGGGGTGAGAGAGAGTGGGGGGGGTGAGAGAGAGTGAGGGGGGAGGAAGTGAGGGTGAGAGAGGGGGGAAGAGTGGGCGAGGGAGGGGTGAAGAGGGCGAGGGGAGGGGTGAAGAGAGGGGCGAGGGAGGGGTGAAGAGAGGGTGAGGAGGGGTGAAGAGAGAGCGAGGGATGGGGAAGAGAGGGGAGGGGGGAAGAATGAGCGAGAGAGGGGGGAAGGGAGGGGGAGGGGGGGAAGAGTGGGGCGCTTGAGGGGGAGGAGAGGGTGAGAGAGGTGTGAAGAGTGGAGCACGTGAGGGGCAGGAGTTGGCAAGAGAGGGGCACATGATGGGGGAGGAGAGGAGGAGGAGGGATATCAGAGAAGTGGATATCAGAGATTTTTAACGGCACAGAATGTGGCCATTCAGCCCATCGTGTCTGTACTGGATTTCCGAATGACCACCCAGTGTCACTGCCCAGCCTCTTCCCCAGGCCCACTGCCCAGCCTCTTCCCCAGGCCACTGCCCAGCCTCTTCCCCAGGCCACTGCCCAGCCTCTTCCCCAGGCCACTGTCCAGCCTCTTCCCCAGGCCACTGCCCAGCCTCTTCCCCAGGCCACTGTCCAGCCTCTTCCCCAGGCCACTGCCCAGCCTCTTCCCCAGGCCCCATGGACATTGGCAACAGTTCCCCTGTAAAATAAAAACTATCACCTCCACAGTAGGGGAGGGTAGATTGAGGGGGGAGGGGGGAGGAGGGAGACAGTGAAGGAGGGTGGAGGAGGGTGAGAGTGATGGAGGGGGGAGGAGGGTGAGAGTGAGGAGGGGGAGGAGGGAGAGAGTGATGGAGGGGAAGGCGGGAGAGAGTGATGGAGGGGAGGAGGGAGAGAGTGACGGAGGGGGAGGAGGGAGAGAGTGACGGAGGGGGAGGAGGGCAGAGAGTGACGGAGGGGGAGGAGGGCAGAGAGTGACGGAGGGGGAGGAGGGCAGAGAGTGACGGAGGGGGAGGAGGGTGAGAGTGACGGGTGGGAGGAGGGTGAGAGTGATGGAGGGGGAGGAGGGTGAGAGTGACTGGGGGGGAGGAGGATGAGAGTGATGGAGGGGGAGGAGGGTGAGAGTGAAGGAGGGGGAGAGTGATGGAGGAGGAGGAGGGTGAGAGTGACGGAAGGGGAGGAGGGTGAGAGTGATGGAGGGGAGGAGGGAGAGAGTGATGGAGGGGAGGAGGGAGAGAGTGGTGGAGGGGAGGAGGGAGAGAGTGATGGGGGGGAGGAGGGAGAGAGTGATGGAGGGGAGGAGGGAGAGAGTGACGGGTGGGAGGAGGGAGAGAGTGACGGAGGGGAGGAGGGAGAGAGTGAAGGAGGGGGAGGAGGGAGAGAGTGATGGAGGGGGAGGAGGGTGAGAGTGACGGAGGGGGGAGGATGGAGAGAGTGAAGGAGGGGGAGGAGGGTGAGAGTGATGGAAGGGAGGAGGGAGAGAGTGATGGAGGAGAGGAGGGAGAGAGTGACGGAGGGGGAGGAGGGTGAGAGTGATGGAGGGGGGAGGAGGGAGAGAGTGATGGAGGGGTTGAGGGGCTCCAGCAGAATCAGCGGGTTTGATTCCCTGGAACCCGCCAAAACTCAATTCCTGAATCGCTCCCGCCAGTCGCCGCACCCAGCTCTTCGACTGCAGTGTGCAGCCCACTGAAAACCCTCCCCCGGCCGCTGATTGGCTGAGGCGGGGCAGATGGCGGGGAATTCAAGAGTTTGACAGCAGAGCTGACGATTTTATCCAGGGCTGCATCAGACAGGATTAAGCATTTGGAGCTGGAAAGATTTCAGTTGGAAATCCTCTCAGTGGAATTTTGAAACTCCCCGTGAAGTGCGGGAGTTGGTGAGTGAAATGGAAACTTTAAAACGGATCCATTCTGTTCACTGTCCCGTTAATGTTTCAAAGCTGGAATTCCCTTGTGTCAATTTTCGTATGAAAATTTTATGGCTTAAAAAGAATAAATCTGATGTTTCAGAAAGTATCTTTTACTGAAATGTTTCTCAGTTTCAACTGATTTGGCGCCAATTGAACGTCATTTTCGTATTTGTGAATTTTACTTCCTGCGTGTTCTTTCCGGAAAGAGGGTCTGACATCTGTGGGGGGAGAGAGACAGGGGGGAGAGGGAGGGGGGGTGGGGGAAGAGACAGAGAGAGATGGGGGTGAGAGAGAGAGAGGGCGAGGCGGGGCGGAAGAGAGAGCGAGGGGAGAGGAAGTGAGGGCTAGAAAGGGGGGAAGAGAGGGCGAGGGAGGGGTGAAGAGAGGGAAGGGGAGGAAGAGATGGGAAGAGAGGGCGAGGGATCAGTGAAGAGAGGGTGAGGCAGGGGTGAAGAGAGGGTGAGGCAGGGGTGAAGAGAGGGCGAGGCAGGGGTGAAGAGAGGGCGAGGCAGGGGTGAAGAGAGGGCGAGGGATCGGTGAAGAGAGGGCGAGGGAGGGGTGAAGAGAGAGCGAGGGATGGGGAAGAGAGGGTGAGGGAGGGGGTGAAGAGAGGGCGAGGATTGGGGAAGAGGGAAGGGGAAGCGAGGGAGGGGGGAAGAGAGTGCGAGGGAGCGGGGAAGAGAGGGCGAGGCAGGGGTGAAGAGAGGGCGAGGGATCGGTGAAGAGAGGGTGAGGGAGGGGTGAAGAGAGGGCGAGGCAGGGGTGAAGAGAGGGCGAGGGAGGGGTGAAGAGAGGGCGAGGCAGGGGTGAAGAGAGGGCGAGGCAGGGGTGAAGAGAGGGCGAGGCAGGGGTGAAGAGAGGGCGAGGCAGGGGTGAAGAGAGGGCGAGGCAGGGGTGAAGAGAGGGCGAGGGATCGGTGAAGAGAGGGCGAGGGAGGGGTGAAGAGAGAGCGAGGGATGGGGAAGAGAGGGTGAAGG